>JBBBDQ010000253.1:1517500-1577500 GCA_037127315.1 Ascarosepion bandense
CAAGAACAAAAGAAATATATTTTTTCGATGCCATAGCTTCTAGTGGCTCAAAAAAATCCTCTATTTGCGAGTGGCAGAAATGAAAAGAATTCCTTCTGTGATGAATTTACAGAATTTTTATTAATTTAATATTTTGCATTAGGTTGAGCATTGTTTGAAATTCTTTTTGGTCGTAATACTAATGAAAGATACGTTTACATTTTCTAGTAGTGGCTACAGAATATTTATTGACAATACAACTATAAAGAACACGTCCCTTAGCACTTTTCTTTATTTTTCAGCTATAATAGTTACGACGTTGCAATCTTTGCTACATTTGTTTAGTACACGTAGAAATATGGTATCGCTTACGACAACTGCTTGCGTTTCCTGGTGAGTATATGTCGAGCGACGATTTAGCATTTCTTCATAGTATATAATTAGTCAATAATATTTTATGCTTCCTCTTATGTATTTTTTCTATCATTTTAATCTATGCAGGACGGGACAGCTATTGGTGCGCTGTAGTTTACAGTGAGAGAAAAAACAGGAAAAGGTGTGTCGAAAAAGAATTAAATATGGACGAAATTTAAGAAGATATGATGGCAATTGTCATTGCATTTAAAATTTTGGAGATTGTAACTCTCAGGAAAGCAAATACGCAGATGGGAGTTGCAAATGCAAGAGTTGCGCGAAGATAAACTGTTAAAGGAGAAGAGTTGTTATATTTGATTGTTTCAACGGTAATATGGTGAGACCTGGATGACAGGTGGTCGGGGCACCATAGAAAAATTCTCGTCAGAGGGAAGATACATTGGGCAGTTGAGAAATTGAATGAAGTCTAGATGCCACGTCAGGGCCGAATAAATTACAGATCTTTCTTTGGAATTTTTAGAACACCTCGGGGTTAACAGAAGGATCTCTTTGCCAGATATGGCAAAAGCATTCAATGCACGAACGAATGGTAGGATTATAAATGTACAAGATAGATTCTGACGAGAACATGCTTAATATTGAGACAGGATTATATGCTATTTAATTTGCATAAATGTCTACTTGGTAACTGATTATTTCAGGATGATTTTTGATGAAGATCAGAAATTAGTTACAACTATGATAGAGCTTTCAGTGACGCCCGCATTAGTATAGTTGAATGCGTAAGCTTGCCCATGAAAAAGAAAACTTCTTTTCATGGTTTGATATGAACGATTGGATTAAATCAAACAATCGTCAGAAAATACCGTAGACTTAAACTTTACGCAGAAAGCCAATATGCCAAAGCCAGTCAGACGTTTCCGAGATATATAGAGACACTGCTGGTGCTTTACCGTTCTTATCAAAAGCCTAGTATACATATTCAGTGAATGCTGTTATCATATCAGCGGTGGGACTGACAAAACGTAAAATGTATTTGTCATAAATTAGGTCTTGAGATTTGAGATGCATAACTTTTTCAGCATTGATAAGAGCCTCATACATTTTAACAATAAACAATATCGAGAGAGGACAGAGCGGTCCACATGTTTCTTAAAAATGGACTACAGATAAGGAAGTCAAATGCGTAGTATCACAAGAAACTTAGAAGCGATAATTTTATAATTTGGAGAATGTAAGAGACAAATCTGGGGCACACTTCTTTAATACGATGTCTAGAATTGTTATATGGGAGTAAAGTTTAGATATAATGTCCGAAAGCAGAAATTGGTGTATGCATATATCCCTTAGTTGAACATCTGTTCTGGATGGGAAATCTGGTGTGGATACTCCAGATGTGTTAAGCGTTGGGTTACAAGGGACCTTTTGAGCAAAATATTTAAACTTCCTTGCTGCTGATTTGAGGAATTCAAATTGATTGAATAGAAGAGGAATCGACTGTTTGCTGTTTTTCCGGACACTCTTGCAAAGCCGCTAATAATTTTTAGAACCGAACTTGCGAG
This sequence comes from Ascarosepion bandense, assembly GCA_037127315.1. Lineage (NCBI taxonomy): Eukaryota > Metazoa > Mollusca > Cephalopoda > Sepiida > Sepiidae > Ascarosepion > Ascarosepion bandense. The sequence goes on from JBBBDQ010000253.1 coordinate 1,519,417, forward strand.
ATGCTGTAAAATTTTTAATTCTATCAGCAAAGAATAGCTTAGCATAATTTAGGAAACGCTTGCATCTGTTACACGCAGATTAAAAAGACGTCTGTTGTGATTAGACGTGTTACTCCGATAAAGCCGGAATAAATAAATTATAATATATAATAGTCAAATAAATTATAATATTATAAATATAATAATTATATATTATAAATAACGACTCCAATCAAAATCATATAAAGTTTTATTTAATCTATTCAGATTTAACGCTGAAAATCTATTTTATTACAGTGAATATTTACAAGCGGGAACACAATGAGATGTGCTTATTTTATTACCACTGTATTTATGCCTGAATGTTAAATATTAAACGAATTGACATAATCTATATAGAATTTTCAAAGAAATATTTTTAATATAAAATAAGTAACACGCACAAGCAAGTAGTCCTCTGCAAAGAAATGTTCTAAAAATAAATCTAAATGAATAAAAATTACATGGATTTCCTATAATTATTTGTCCTAAAATAAACATTGATTTAACAAATAGATAAATTAAAGTTAGTGGGAGGGAACATTTTCGTTTGTAATATTGTACTTTATTTTTTTATAAATCGTTGTTTCTTTTAGGCGCATCAACGTAAAGTTGAAATTTATTTGGAACTGTATAATTTTTCTGCGACAGAATATTTATTGACAGAAAATCACTACTATGATTTTGGTAGAAACAAATTTTAGGAATTAACGCATAAATTGCGGGAAAGTGAATGAAATACTCACAGCTGAAAATCGGTTTTCCCCTCTTATTCGGGGTCACTATCGATAACAATTCTAACATATCCTTACGTTCTACGGATAATCTGGCACTTAGAATCTCATTTTTAAACACACACACACACACACACACACACACACACACACACACACACACACACACATATATATATATATATATATATATCACATATGACTCATTATACAATAATGAAGAAAATCAATGTTCTAATGCTCATGCAATCTTATGAAATATCCCTCATCGATAATTCAAACAGCATTAAGAATTACTGAACTTGCTAAATGTATTTTCACGAGGATTTTTTTTTAAAGTAAAAGTTAATAAATTTCAAACGGCACGCGTATCGGTTGCTAGTTCAATGAATATTTTAAGATTTTTCTTAAGTTAACGATTTATATTACGGTTACCTTTGATACTGAGATAAAATTCTTTGTTGATTTCTATTGAGGACATCATTTTAAATCTAAAACCTTTCTTGTTAGATTGTATTTATAGTAAACTATCTTCTATATATTACTGACAAAACATGAAAGTTATCATGAGGAACACAAGTTGATTTTGTATTGTTATAAATTACTAAGCTTAATTTATTTTGGCATTATGTCGCACTTGTTAGAAACAAATCATGACGCTAATCTACAACGCAATAGTAGAAGTCAACCATGGAAATTACAAATAAAAAATACGGATATCAAGCAATTACAAAAGGAAAGTGATAAATGCCCGAAAGAGATTTAACAAGGAACGGGATGTGACAAGCTGAAATCCTTAGGCGCATTGTGATATCCAAAGATACATTCCAAAAGCTAAGCAAAATATTAATAAAGAGAAAAATGTCATGACAAAAATCTACTACGAATCTTTGAGGAATACAATTTTTCTTTAAGGCACTGAATGTTGGAAAATCTCATCACAAACGAAGAGGTGACTTGATGCAACAGAAATAAGCTTTTAAAGAATGATACTGAGATTACCATGAATTTGAGCAAAACGAAGCTTTATATACAAGGAAACTAAAATAATCTTATATTTACCATCACTCAGAGACAATTGGCATTTCTGGATTAAAAAATTATGAACGAAAACGTGAATATTTAGGGCAGATTGAACTTAATTAGAACTGTGCATAGCCTATATTACACGCTTGAGTGAATGGTTAGCAGAGCAGAGATTACAAGCGATAACATAAAGTAAATACTTATTAAGATCTACATGGATATATAATTGTGTAGATACCTGATCGCCAATGTTCGTAAGGAACATGACATGTAGAAGAAATTAATATAATTAAGCTGATGAAGAATTTAGTTTTAAATATATTCGCCGTTATTAATGGACTTAATGTTGATTACTTCCTGCATTTCGTGTCTCGGAACCAACATTCGATTATTATGTTTGAAGCTCTACATTAAAACTTGGTAGTAGATGGGCAACATCATCGTTTATTTTTTTGAGTGGTAATGTACCCGAAATATATATGATTTAATTCTAGAATTAAATATATCAAAATCTTACGAAAAGAGAGACAGCGTCAAAAAAACCGATAATGAGAAGGTACACGTCAATCGAGAGCATTAATGAACTATATTTATGATGCAGATGTAGTGGTTTTCTCATTTAAATACATGGAATTTTAAGAATATATATATATATATTAAACAATAATCATTCCCATGTATTAGTCCATATGACATCTATTTTCGCATAGACCACAATTATATGCATTTATTGAATAAGTCTCAATGGCCAGTTACCTAAAATATAGAACACTTTAATTTTACCAAGAAGTTAAGTTTGCTTAAGGATATTTTGCCATCGTTTATGTGAGTCATCAGGATTGGTAAACAAATTGTTTTTTTTCGTGATATCTTGAAACACAAGATGAACGGATTTAATCAGCATCAAGCTATATACGGCAGGGCAAAAATATTTGGTCAACGAACGAGCTGATAAATTCACGCCATGATGATATTCAATATTTTTAAGCATGAATTGCTCCATCCGTTTAACATGAATGGATATTTTTGTGGAAAATCATTCTGCATTAACGTAATTTTACTTTTGTACATAAAATTCTGACTAAATCATACATGAAGCTTTACACTGAAGTGCAAGACGATTCAACAACAGATACCCAGGTGGTTGTTAATTTGGAGAGACATTTTTTCGATCAGCGAAAAATTGCTATAACGGGAGGTGATAAATTCAAAGAAAACTGGAAGATGAAAATAGTTAGGGAAGTTAAACAACAATTGAGAGACTTTATTAACCAAATGGTTCAAATTAGATATTTTCAAACAGATCGATAACATACGTTTGATAGAATCGTTTGAATCTTAATAGATGGTTACTTCCAGGATTTGTATTTTCTAAACATAAGTATATTTTTACAGTATATTTTTGTTAGAATTTGTTTCTGTTTATGGATAAGAATGAGATGAGAAATCCATAGCAGATATTCTAATTAATTAATGGATGCTACAAATAATCATTTGTGTAATTCATCTATTTTCAATACCACTTGTGCGATATACTAACACAATATCCATTCTTCCAAACACTTTTCCAAACAAAACCATTCCACCATCATTTGAAGTTGGTGTATCATATCTTCTATGATGTTTATCTTGTGGATATCTGTCAGCACAGATTGCATGATTTAAATAGGAACAGTCATTGATGTCATTGATTTAATTTGCCTGATAAGTATACTAATATCTATTAAAATATTTTGAAACTAACTCATAATATCAAATTAAGTATCTATGAATTGTTTACATCTCATACATACTTGATAATTAAGTCATCAGTGAAGCATATCTGTGCAAGAAAAAATCATGTATCATTTTCTGCATTTATAGAAACAAACTTAAGATTGGCTTGATCTTCGATTTTTGATATAAGTACATAATCATTTAAGTTTACAGCTTCAAGAACAGTAAATGAAATAATACAAAACATAATTTTGTTTATGAATATTCTTTAAGAAATGCTTGCAATACATGGTTTCTTCTAACAACAATAATTTCAGAGATTCAGAAGGATATTCTGTCAATTGGATTGTAACATTAGCAGGTGTATAAGAACATTCAGGTTCATCTCTGTCATTTCTAGTTACGAATAACCAACTGGTTGATGATAATGTACAAACAGTAGAAAGTTATTGTTAGGATTTTAAACAAATGCAATTTTAGTCAATCTATTAAGTCTTAACATTGTCTCAGCATAATGTGTGCGTTTTATATGCTTTCATCTGAACCGTGTGTTTTAATCTACTTTTTCTCATTGATATTAATGTGAAATTCTATTACTTTATTTCATTTAAAATCTTCTCGACTACGAAATACTTTCTATCTCTTGCTGGTTATAAATGCTTCTCAAATTCTCTTATCTAAGCAAGTCTTTCATTAGAATGTTCCTGATTCGAACTCTAATATTAACGCACTTTTTCAAAGAACATTTTTTCATTTCGGAATAATTATATTTTAGTAATCACGTCTTTTTTCGGCATGGTATGAAAACATTCTTTGTCTACTTTTTCTTTTTCTTTCAGCAGGTGTGAACTCAATTCTTTTTGATCGATAACAGTTTAGCATGGTTTGATTTTGAATATCTAAAGACTTGATGATTCCATATAAGAAGGACTTTTTTCAATTGGAGGCTAATTTTTATGTATTTAATTTTTTAAAATTTTAATTTCACTTTTTTAAATTTTTCTTATTGTTTTTCTTTAAAATAATATGCATTTTACATTTAAATTTAAATTTTTCTTTAAGAATTTGATGTAATGTAAATTTAGATTTTTCTTTTTATTTCCTTTTAAAATGTTATTTATTAGCATTAATTTTTTCTGATTAGTTCTCTTTAAATTTTTAAATAATTTTATGATCACAAGAAAAGTTAAACTTGTACCAGCACACTATCGTAATATAAATAAATATAATTATGGCTCTGTATTCGTAACCAAACGCCGAACATAAAATATATTTCTTATCTGTAAGATGTAGGTTACTTGACATTTGTACCCCTATTTAAACAAAGAAAAAAACAATGTTCAATATGGGATAATCTTTTCATAGAGGAAGAAGAGACTTGTGGTGTTACAATTATATATTTTTCTACGAATGCTAAACTTACTAAGGACAAACTTCCTATGAAAAGGAGTAACTTAGAACTGTTGCTAAAACAGATGGCTGACAAATAAGGAATTCATAATTAGGTAACTAGATTTGATAACTGAAAACTCAAAGGAGATAGCATACACATATGAGACAGGAGAATCAGTGAATGACGTACATGATGATTTGGAAGTAACCATAATTCATGAGCCATGAATCAAATGATAAATGCGTGATGCTAAATGAAGCAGAAGCTATTTAGAACTACAAATGATAGAAAGTCTTAATTTTTTATATCTTGAAAGGGTTGGAATATTGAAGAAGCAGAGTGGCTTTTTATATATTTTTAATATATTTTTATATATTTTTAATATATTTTTTCTAGATATGAACCTTAATTTTGTATCACACATGGCATGAATCTGACGAATCGGCTTATGATCAAATTCACTATATTATTTTGACCTTTTTTCATTCTATACATTATGTATATGTCTAGTAAAAAGAAGCATTAACTCGTATTTAGCTCCACCAAAATGAAATAACATTCGAAAAAGCTCAGTGGTTTCGACAAATTGTATATTAGTTACCGGATCATATATAATGGAATGGTGAAATCGTCTTTTTAACACTAAATATCCAGTAGATTCTCCTTCATTCTGACGAAGTAGTGCTGATCTTTTGACAAGTTTTTGAAAATTCGGAAAATGAATTGCCACTATCGGAGTGGAATGTAATTGATTCTCCAGAGTTTCCCGTCCAAGAAAAATAATATTTCCATTAAATACATCGCAAATGTATTTAGAATGAATCAGAAAACGGAAAGGAAATAAAAAGTGAGCAATTTTTAAAGAGTAGACCGCCTGCGCATCTGACTTCATCCCTGCGTCAGGTGAGGGCTTCTTTTTGAAAAGAACCGAACATCTCTGATTACACTTAATATCGGCTTTCGCATTTCATTGCCCACGCATGTATAATTACGTCTAAAGTTGCTCGCTGTTAACCAGTAGCTGTGTTTCTAATAGTAAATCTCAGTTCAAATGAGCCTTTTGGGTTATTTTGCGGGTGAGTGCATTCTCATTCTCTCAACGCTGTCTTTTCTCTTCGGAGCATTTGATAAAAGATAATAATTCCAAATTACGTTGCTGCACATTTGCTCTTGACAATCGCAGACAAAATACCCACTCATTTATTTTGGCTAACAAATGACACTCACTGTTTTTAATATATCCTTCTTAGTAAATGCTTATATTCAATAATATATAACTTATAATTTCTACAACTCAAATGTTATTATTTCAGTGTTTCCTTAGTTGGGCTGTGTGTTTAACAATTTTTTCTTAGATACATAAATTAATATTTAAATGTAAATGACACAAAATATACGGTTTCATGAATTTTCATATTTTATTATTTTAATATATGATATTATTGTAAGTACCGCTTTACCGTTAACAAGAAAATAAGTATAAAAGCAAAAAATGGATAAAAGACGGGATTGAGATTAGTAAAAGTGAATTTTATTCCTTGTGATGTGCAAAGTTCGATCATTTGCTCATTCCAAATTATCACTTATAATGTTTTACCTGAGAATTCCTTCGAGGTAGGACTCGATATAGACAATTTGAGAAAATCAGTACATGGTATGTAGCTGAATGTGTGAGACTCATGCGTGGAATTATTCTACCAATTATGTATATGATTTAGTCGAGAGTTAATCACTTTTGATACCGCTGATCATAGACATTCGCTGTTCATGTAAGTGCCTTTGTGTTGCTGCTGTTGGCATGGATAGATCTGCTTTTGAGGGTGAAAAATATCGTTTGCTTTATAGTATAATGTTGTTTCAGAAGCAGCTTCGACAAAAACAATGTGCCATTTTCCTGATTATTCAGAAAAAAATGATTGATGACCTGGGATGTTTGTATGGTATTCAGAAGAGGGCGTACCTTGCCGAACGAAATTTTGGTATGTGTGCAACATATCAGCTGTGGATGTCGAATTTAGTAAATTCGATTGAGCTAATCACATTTCAGAAAGTATTTGACAATATCAATCGTACCAACTTATTGTCAACTATATCAATTAAAATTTAACTGCTTCTCAATCAATATATGTAAATATATTAAGCAATATGATTTACGCAACTGAAATACATCTAACTAGATATTACTAGAATAGAATAGTTAAAGATTTAGCCATTAAAAGCTAAGTTATTAAGAAATATTCATAAATGTCTTAAGATATCTGTGTTTGAAATATCCATGATTTGCGGGTATACATCATATGTGTTTTCTGTTTGGTTATTAATACCGCTTAAAATTTGACTATTAATAATACTTCAGCTAGTCAAGTATTTATGAAAATATGTTCTCACCAGTTGTTTCAACAAAAGATACAAATATCAATCAGTGAGAAACAGCAACAAAACTTACATCAGTTGTTTGGAAATAGCTTATGATCCCAGAAATTTCTATTAGGCATTTATTATTAGTGTCTGTGATATGAATATAAGGTATGCTAGTATTTTTGTTAAGCATTGATACATAGCTGTATTTACTAAAAATTACTGTCCTTCAGTAATACCTAATCGAAATTTTATTGTAAACATTATATACATAAAAACATATAATCATACTAGCACTGAGACGATGTTTTGTCACCTCGATTTCATTATATTTTCTATTCCTTTATAGTTCTTTATAAAGATATTTACCGAAATTCCATGATATTTTTATTTTTCAAGCAAACATATTTAAAGCTGTATGGTAAAGTAAATTATTCTTCATTAAGGAAATACCAAATGTGGTATGTCTTTTCTCTTCATGCCTCTTTCCAAATATGATTTGAATGACACATTATCTTTAGAAGATACGCAACATAAACATATATTGTTAAGGACATATATCTTGTGTTAAGTCAGGTAATTACATCATAACCAGAACGTGTCTTGATTCATTTACCTGAATTGTTATTAGTTGAGTATTATAATCAAAATATATTGCACAGATATATAATGTACTTCCCCCCTATATATATATATGCAAACTTATCACTATACTCGTTTCAGAAAACCCTCCGCGTATATACGCGGAAGAAAAAAAGGGTTGTAAAAAAAAGAGCTAAGCACATGAACATCGGCCAAAGCGATTTGGACCGAGCCAGTACGTAGCCCAAAGAAATAATCTGAGACGAGTAATCAATAAAAAAAAGCCCTCAATACGTAAGCGGAGGAGAATAAGTAAATTAACTTAGTGAGCCAAGAAACCTACCAAGGTTTCTCCTAAACGGATCTTCAGGGAAGGCCTTCACTGAAGATCCGTTAAGTTGAAAACTTTCTAGGTTTCTTGGTCCACTAGGTTAATTTACTTACATATATATATATATATATATATATATATATATATATATATATATATATATGCAGGAAGTTCTAAGAAGGGTGGGATTAGACAAGACTAGCAAATTAATGTTCTAAACTCTTTCAATCGAACCCAATATATATTTTCAAAGTTGTGTACATCCTTGCATTATTTCGGAGCTTTTATTTAGTAAATGTTCCTCTCTGGAAATAATACTATAGGAAAGTCTGTCTTTCTTTTAATATATTAATTCTCTCTGTGTTGAATTTTTATTTTTTCTTCAAATATATAGTGAGTAATTTTTCTATAATTTTATCCTGGTCAAATTTAAGACAGAAAAATAACTGGTTCACAATTATATAAGTATGTGAACGCATATTTGCAGTGAGATGAACATCGAGCGGTGACAGTCGGCTTCATATGAGAGCTCAAATCTTTAGGCGAACTGTGTTGATATTATTTGGTTTATATACATGTTAATAATTTATTATACGTAGCAATATATTAAATGGCGTAAGAGCAATTTTATTTGGTGGTAACGGATAGGTTTCAAATTATTCTAGAGGATATCTTGTAAAAATAAATGTTCACACGAATGTGGTGCTTTTTTAGTGTTGTTTTTAAACATTTATTTATTATTAACATTTTGTTATCTCTCATTACTATTCAAATTACTGATAGATACCAAATGGTTATTCAATATGTAAGACATTTTTTAACACTATATAAACAAAATATTTTAAACTATATACTATATATATATATATATATATATATATATATATACATATATATATATATATATCTTATTATAAAATAAATTAAAATAAAATTTCAGCGTTCCCTACTTCTGCGTATTCGTAGTTACGTTAGCGGAATAACCAACTTATTCCTGAATAGTTATAAATTAAGAAAGACCCTAACGAATGAAATTCCATGTTTCCACTGATATTCCTATCATATAAATGTTTCTGTGCAGCGGTGTGAGTATGTGCATGTGTGTGTGACTGTGTGCATGTTTGTGTTCGAGTGAATGTGCGTGTTTGAGTGAGTGTGTGTGTATGTGTGAGTGTGTGCATGTGTGTGAGTATGTGTGTGTGTATGCTATTGCTTATACAGATATATTCCAAAATAAAAAGTGAACAATATAAGTTGATATTACAACCAGAAAAATATCACTAAAATGAAATTTTCGCATCTGATTCTAGCCGAAGAATATCAGCTTTTATTCTTGCCTTGTTGGTTTTAATGGAGAGAGTTGTAGACACATCACCTGTTCATTAAGCTATAATAATTATCCAATCAAATTATTTTATTTTGTTTCATAACACATCAAAGCCATCCCAAAAATAAATGCAAAGAATAAGAACGTCAGTAGTCGTTAAGTTGCATCAAATAACTCGATTTGTACTACGGCAACTTCAAATAACATGGTTGATTTCTTTTCACAATTGCTGCTAGGTATAGACGCTGACAACAAACGTAAATTTGTGAAATGGACGAAACCTTTTTTTGATTTGTATAAATTTTTTATTCCATACATATTTACATGCTGAATCACTGTAATGGTTCTCATTTCAAACCTAGAATTATTTATTAGTACCATTTCCTAAATTTTCATTATACTTTATACATACAAAATATAATAGTTAGCATTTATTTTATTATATTGCAACATAAAAAATTGATTTAAATTCTACTGTTTAATGTTCATATAATATAAATGTTCATTTTAAATTTCTAATCTTTGGTTTCCCACAAAAGAACTAATCGACCTAAAATCCTGGTGAGAATATATAATTTGTTATTAACACATGAGTTTAGAGTTAATAAACAGTTACAAGCGTTGATGGTTGGCCAAGAACAGAATGTTTCTTTTCAGAAAAATTAATAACGTCAAGTTGGACAAAACTTTTAATCACAATTTACAAAAGAAAATGACATATAGTAACACTAGTCTTTAAAAAGCCATTTTCATGTGCTAATGTAAACTTTTAGATAAACCGGTGCACCCTCTATGCATGAATAATTTACAATAAAAATTAAAAGGATGCACACATTTTAAACACATCAAACATTCAAAGACTTAATACAATAATAAGCAGCAACGGTTCCAAACACAACACTCAGCCTAAAGTATAATCACTCAATATACATGCACCGTCCATTAATAGAACTAATACCAAGACATGTCTAATTCAACTAGTCGCAAGATACAGATAATTCAACTCCCGGTAGTAAACTGGGCACGGAAATAATTTGCAAATAAGTAATATTGATAGTAATTGAGAAGTTTTTAATTCCGATAATATAATGCATTTATCAAATATACATGAGTCCCAAGGTAACATATGTGTCATTTTATTAAATCAGAAATAAGGAGAATGACTTCATTTTGAAAATGATAACATTTGACAATTTTTATGACACCATCAACACTTCTCAAGTTTATATAATGTCACATATAATGGCCAAAGTTATTTTACGAATATTTTGGCTATCAACAATGGCATAATTACTGCTTCCGTTAAGAGAAACTTATATATTTAAAATAGCAATCTGTGCTTACTAGATTGACAAACATTCTTCAACAAAGTTAATATATTGACCAAATGTACTAAATTAACAAGTCATGTTGAAATAAATGGATTAGTATAAAACATTGTTAAAATAAATGGATTAGTATAAAACATTGTTAAAATAAATGGATTAGTACAACGCATGAAAAATAATAACATTTTCACGACAAAAAATATCAGAAAAAGAAATGTTAAAAGACAGCGCTTCAATAGGGGCAGGTGACATTTCAATCCGCAGCATTGTTCATTTAACTGTGGTAATTCACATTCGGTACCAAATATTAGGGCATATACACAATTCAAAGCTTAATAAGTTAGAATCGAAAAATGATAATTTCAAAAGGACCGAACAATTGTTATTCACATAACTTTCTACTACACCACATTAATTCAAATCCATTGCCGATATAAGTATATAACACAACCACTAAATATAAGCCTTATTAGTTAGATTATAAAATTATCGAGAACATATGAAGGCAAAGCTCCCAATAAGATTCTAATTAACATTTTTCAATAATGGAAATGATTTTTAATGATGATGATTATATTCTTCACAAACTAGTAATTTCGTAACTAGTTGTAGAAAAAAGTCTCTTATTCAACATCCACGAAGTTGGTTTGAAATGTATATTGTTGAAATAATGTATATAAATATATATACTCATTAACTGATAAGATTCACCAACGTGAAAATTTTCAGCAGAGAAGAACAACAAAGAAAGTTTTTTCTGGAATGAAACAATCTTCACTGATTGCAAATGGTAAGCAAATGTATTTAATGTACGATAATATTGTATATTATTATTTCTGAATTAGTATCTCTCATTGTTATAGAGCAAATGGATTGAATAATTTTTTTTAAGTAAGTACGTAGCGATTTTAGTGCCTTGTGTGTTTATCAAAGTACTCATTTATAGTTATATTATCATCTCGTAGTGAACACAAGCGCCTGAAACTGCTGCGGAAAACGAGTGACAAAAATGAAAAGAAAACTCACACTCCTTAACGCTCTCCCTGTTTCTTGCTGATGAGTAGTAGGTTGAATTTTTGTATTAGCTTAAGAAACCCTATAAACTGAGACGCTATGCTTTGTGCTCTTTGACAGCTCGTAAATAAAATTTTAAACTTGTACTATGCTATTTAATTTTATTTTCTGTATGATGCAATGATTAACCGAGCCAAGTATATTCTTAACCCGAAATAAGTAAACCTAACAAGTTTTGTAGGGATGGAAACCATTGTCAATTTAAAGGTTCACGGTTTGATGGACTAAGCGTGTATAGTTGTATATTACAGGCAAGTAATCTATCAATTACCGCTGATTTTTTTTCAGGAAATAGAAGTTAGTTTTGTTTTTCCTCCTAATACAAGTCACCCATACCCAGTTGGCCAATTCCAACTCATTTAATCAATTTCGGCTTTAATAGTTCCAAATAGAACAGTAATTCAACGTTTGATTTTGCATGAGCTCGTCATAATAGTAATGTGGTGCTGATGCTATCAGATACGCAGGATTGCCTTCTTCAGATTAGAACCGGTTTATGGTGTGATTAAATAGAGTACATGTCAATGCACAAGTAAAAAAGATATTTTTGTCGCATGTGATCGTGATTTCTTTTTCAAAATCTTACACATGTTTGATGAGTTAAAGCAAAGATTCGCTGATGGAAATGCATTTGCTCTTTCATCGAATGTGAGGTTTCCTAAAATATCGTAGACATTTCACATTTTCATTCATTTTCACATAACTTGCAACGTTCATATGTGTATATATATATATTGTGGTAGTATCTGTCGTGTTACCTGGATTATTGTAATCAAATTTTCTGTTTAGTTGTACTGAAAGACTCCATGCATGATGTAATTGCTCAGTTTTCCAAATAAAAATATTTTGAAACTAGCAAAATTCTTACAAATAATATTTTCAAATATAGCACTATATCTATAAATGGAAGATATAGCATTTAATGTTTCCTCATTTCTATATCCGAAAATAATGGTGCTTCATCTAAAGAATATGATTTAATTTTCCTCCATTTTCAATTTAATTAGAACTAACAGAATGACGCATACACGTGCAATTTTTCATAATTATTAGATTTTTTAATTGGTGTGCCTTGTGAAATGATAAAACACGTTCAAACCCCAACTATTGAAAATCAACTATTTGAAATTCTATACATTTTTGTTCTAAACAAAGATTGTTTTAATATCAGACGCAATAAAAATGTCTGAATTTCTGAAACGAGTAATTACTTTATACATTATGTATAAGAGAGTTTGTGCCATCATTTTTTCTGTTTTTATCACAATGTTTTGACCGCTTTGTTCTCCGCCGTTTTCCATATTTCTATTTATCCGGATTAATATAAAAAATACCGGAATATTACTAAAAAGAACAAGGTAATATATATATATATATATATATATATATATATATATATATTGACATGTGCTGCGGAAGGAGCACCGACATCCAGGGTCTGTTAAATGTAATGTATTGTTCAAAATGCAGAGCTGTATAATAAGACCAGAAGTAAAAATAGCTAAAGTACTGTTATTATAACAATAGAGATGGCGGATATGATTAAGAATACCGTCCTAATAAGAAAATAAATTAATACGTGCAAAATTTGTCTTCAAAAGTTTTGTACGAATCATAGTGATCGGGAGACACAGATAAGAACACGAAAAAATTTTATAGTGTTTTTGGATCTCATCGATAAACGATCTGTCAGCCATTATTGAATTATTTGTGTCATAACATTTTCCAAGATGCTAGCAACAAACGAGGAAAATTTTTAGATTGAGTCTAGAATGTTAGCAATTAGAGCTTTAAAAGCAAACACAGCAATGCCAAGTTAACAAGCGAAGAGCATGATAGCATGGAAATCTTTGGAGATGAAGGAAACTTAAAATTTAATATAGATTTTCCTCCCGTCTCAAAAGGAGAAATGCGAGAATTATTATTTATGTACAATAGAAATAATGGAAATAAATTTTCTCAAGCGCTGAAACTATAGTTTAAGAGAAAAGGAGAGTTTTGCAGCAATATTAGATTCATACTATTTATTGTAGTTTCCAGGAAATGAATCCAGTTTCATGGAACTCCTGTCTAAAGAAGTTTTTGTTGAATTGCACAATTCGATCTTTATTTTCTTTCAGTTGCTTCAAAATCTGAAAAAATCCTCAAGGTTTTAGTAAATGACAGTATCCGATCGTGGGAATCTTGTATTTAGTATTCATTTCTCTAAATGAAGTAACGAATCAAATTTCTGCCTACATACTGTGATCAAACTAGAACTTTCGCCAAAATCTGATTACAACATTATTTATATCACCAATAATTAAAAGAACGATGCTTTCAAATAACTATTTTCGATTATATAGTATAGTCGACAACCGACCCTTGCATACATTCACAGATATTAATAAGTCTGTATTGTACATAGCTCATAGTCACTATGTAATATTGCAAACGCTAGAATCATACAAAATATGTTCATAGTATTTCATATACTGTAGCAGTCTACTGTTTTGAAATGCTGCTGCAAATTAAGAAATATTAAGCTTGGTATTTCAAACAGTCGTTCATAAATATACAAATGTTTAATAGATGTTGTTGAAAACCACAATCGACATGTCCATGAAAATTCGAACATTATTAAGAAATGATACCAGCTGGCTACCACGTATTTATTATTTCAACATCAAATAAGATGGCAATGAGATAAGTATAAGACCGTTTGAGTAGCGAGATATTGTTCTTCAACAATGAAGCCCTGGTTAGAAAATGTTGTCCTAAATACACGAAGCAATTTATTCACTATTGTATAAAACTTCCACATCATGAATATGAACCCAGAAATTGTGAATATGTTCGTTATCAGAAAAACCTGTCTAGTATAATTTTATGAATACAGCAAATGAATAGTGATTGATGAACCGTATCAATCATACAGTCGAAATAAGCTTTTCATTAATGCACCACAGATAGTGATGGTTCATATAAACTATTTAGCATATATCAAAATTAATCCTCAAACTCATTGGCGATCATCTAGGAGATATGATTAAAATTTATTCACATGCAAATTAGTATTTGAGGGCATGTATAAGGCAGGTTCTACATATGTATGCATGTTACTTGAAAATCATAGGCTTTTTTTTAACCTAAGGGTCCAGAGTCCCCCAGGTTTGTGGCATGAGTAATGTTATTTTATGGATACGATTACGATCATATTTAGGAAAGACAAACGTAACTCTGAAATCAACTAGTATTCTATTAGTAGGGATAACATTTTCTGGAATGTATGTTCCACAATTCAATATCAAGTTAGCGAAAACGACACTATTATAATCAATAGAATATGAAACGTATGTGCATTTTTGCACCTGTATTGATTTCTTGATGATACGTAGTTATAAATTTTGAAACGGATTTAATTTGAAAATATAGCTTGACAAAACTTTTTCCATGGAAACAGAGATATATTTGACAAAACCCTGCAGTTAAGTGTTTGTGTCAAATGATTAAAATATGGAAAATAATAGGTTGCAATAATACTTTTGAAATTTAGGATATTTGAAAACACACACACACACACACACACGCATATATATATATATATATATATATATATATATATATATATATATATATATATATAGCTGATTGATATTCAATTAACAAAAGAGAGGCACGGAGATTTGATCAGATTAAAATGGAAGTTAAATATGTAATTTCACTTTCAACAGAATGGAAAAATTTGCTATGACGCAATTATATTTTAATGAATGTCGAAAATGCTAGAAATTTGATGTTGTGTGTAGGTAAAATATCGATACAGATACGTGTGCTCAAACAGGGGTCTCAATCAAAAAATATAACCGTTGAATAAATTAGGCCATTGGGACAATATAACCATAAATATTTATTATAAAAGGACTGTATGAAATGTCTGAGATTATTCCGTGTTTTGCATTAGTAGGATCACATGCCTTGTCGGACTCTCTGCCTTAGGTCGGAGAGTAACACATTCGAGTAGAGTCTCGTCTTGGGAATATTGGACAATAAATTTTTTGCCGGGTCTGGATAACACATATAAATAAAGACCTCGTGCCACATTCCGCCTCGGTGAGGAGTTAGATAAATATCTTTCCATTTTGTGCATCAACCTTGGTTCCACGTAATTTTTGGGAAATGGAAGACCATTTTCTAGATTACGAAAAACAAGACCCTCTAGTTTTGGTTTAACTTCATTCTATTTGTTTTTTCATTTTATTCGATAATTGCATAATTTTAATTTGTGATTTATTTTCTGTTTTTTTATTGATATCTTTTGTCGGCGTTGTTTGTCATATTTATTTATTTTTACGTTATATACTACATTTGGCTGTTTTGGCTTCTTTTATTTGTTTGATTCTATGTTTTATTTTCATGGCTTAAATTGTTTTTTTTATATAAAGCGAACGTTTAAAACAAAGATATTTTCCGTTACTTTTTGAAGCAGTATATTTTTTCTCTTGTTATTTTTTTCTTTGTCGGTCTCCGGCAGATTTTTATTTATTAACCGTCGATTGTTTTTTTACATATTTTCCTTTTAGATTTAATTTGTTTTAGCTTTTTAATCTTATTGTACTTTTTTTATTCTTGGCTGACTAATTTTTCTGTAGTTCACGTCGGACATATTTATTTCGTTTTTGGACGAAATTTGTTTTAGTTCATCGTATTTTTTTATAGTATTTGTCTTCAGAGAAATTTATTTTAGTTTCGTCTCAGGCGAACCTTATTTTTCTGTCCTTGGGCGGACTTAATTTCTTCCACAAACAATTTTAAAAACTTATTTTCGCCTTTGGGCGATAGTTGCATTTATGGTTTTCTCTCTATATTTTTTTGTTTTTCTTAGTTTTCGAATGTTTGTATGTCATTGGGATGAAGTTAATTATCTTATTTTTATTGTATATTTCTACATTGTCATAATCCTTTGTGATCTCCACTCTTTTTTATTCGTGTAGTATTATCTTCAATTTTTAGGAACTATTTGTGAGATGTATTCATATTGCTACTGTTGTATTTTGTTATTTTGTTGCTTTCAGTATTTACCCATTATTTAGCACCTTCCCTTCCCTTATGATTTTGACAAGAAAATTAAAAATTTTCTTTGTCCGACATAGCAAGATAGACGACGTTGTTCGCTCGGTCAGAAGAGACCGCTTCCATATAAGACCCCCTTAATAAAAGGAAAAGGATAGGACTCTCCCAACGAAATGAAAAAGAAAATGCACATGGTAGTCCTGATACTGAAAAAGAAATCATGCCAAAGGCATCTAAACATAAGACGGCTTGAGGTTTGCCCTCATGCTGGTAGTCCCCACTGAGTGGCATAATTAACCACGCAGAAATCTAGGAAAGTGCCAAAAAGCTACGAACAACTTGTGAAAAAGAATGGGTTTGGAGAATTACCAAGAACGACAGAACTTTTTAAAGAAAACGGTGTCTGTCTTCCTAGTCAATAAGCGGCCATGATTCAATGTTCAATGATTAGATTACTGCTGATCGTGGTTGTCAATCCGTAAGTATCATTAAAGAGACTCGCTACTTCATGCAGAACGTAGTGCTACCAAAACCTGAACATTATCTAATGGCAAAGTGAGAACTATTAACAAAGGACCTCATACCTAGTATTATATATGAGAGTCGCCAAAGGCCCGGAATATCAGTATACGAGGTGGCTCTTCAAATTTTTACTGAACATCTACCTGCGTTCCTTTCCCGATATGGCCAAATATTGTGGCTACTTCTCACAATTTCATTGTGGAGTGAGTTTTGACGTAATGATCACTCACTTGGCTTTCTACTCCATCCCCAATTGTAGTAATTTTGTTTCCGAAGAACAACGGTCATTGTGACTGGTAGAAAACCTACTTGCTAAAAGTATAGCGAAAGCGGTCACATCTCTTCTCTTCCGGAGAAAAAGACTTCTGTTTTATTCTGGCTGCAGGCGACCAAAATCATGTAGTGGGTCTAACTGCTGCTGGGCCCATTTGGGTCCAAACTGCAAATTTTCGAAACCTGACTTACACAGAAATAAATCCCTATTTCTAGTGTCAGTAAGGAGAAGGAAGAAGTGGAGTGGCAATTCGTCGTTAGGTTCAGAGGGAAAAGCCGAAAAGCGGGGTCACATTTTCATGAAGACCTCAAAGTAAATGACAGCTCTATTTCCTCCACCAGTTCTAAGTGGCAACGTGCCAGCATCTTATGCAGACATTGCCAGTCAGTTTCAGAAAATGAATGAACCTCATATGAAAAAATAAAGAAGACAAGGAAGCTGAAAATGAATTAGAATTCTAGCCCAACCACCAAATAACACATGGGCTTTCCTTCGGTGACCATATCTTTAAACCACAAACCCAAATTGGACCACCCTAAAGAGCTCCCCAAAAAGAAACGCCCAACACCTTTTACACATATGTCCAGTCCGAATCCTTTCCTTTTTTAATACTACCAAACTTCTCCGAAATTAAATGGAAAGCGACAAAGAAGTCTTTCCCCATCTAACTCTGAATAGAAGAAAGTAAAATCTAAGTTCATGTTTGAAACCGGAAGGGACGGTCTTAAAGTCTCACAAGAACAGCCAGAAGAAAGTATTGTAAAGTCCGAAAAGCACAGAGAACTGAAAGACTTATTAAATTTTAAAAGATTCTACGGAAAGAACGAAGATGACCCGAGTAACTTTTAGAAAACCATGAATATGTTTACCGACGTGAGAACAGTTCAAAGATCGCAGAAACTATGCGAAATGTTGCAGGAGGATATTAATATTTTCCCTAATGATACTCCATTATCATTCTTTCATGAGAATACTGGAAAAAACTACTGAGTCGATTTTGTTCAGAAATGCGTTCGCTTTTACTTCACCACTCCTTTTATAGATATAAAATATATGTTTTGGCGGTCGAAAAGTTTTTGACGACAACTCTTTCCTTACTTTTAGGTGAGTATTGAAATGCCGTCCTTGACACTGAATTAGATCGTATAGGCGCCAATACGGGTACTAACAACTGGGACGTGAAATTGTTTCGAGACTTTGTCGACAAGTTTCAACTTGTCTGTAAGTAACTTAAAGAGCACCCACAGGAAGTAGTGTAGGCTTGGACGAATAAGGGCGGTTCAGTTATGGTAATGCGTTTTACCTAACTAAACAGAGTTGTAGTTAAGTTAGTATGCATAGGGCTCTTCGAGTGTCCTAGCTTTCATTCGATATTTTACATGAATCATAGACTCCTCCGGGTTTGGGTAAACTGAGATAAGCCTAACCCTAGAATTGCTGGCTACTGAAATTGAACGCATCATTTATTTGATGGGAGAGATTTCCAGGTGCTGTTAATGATAAAGTGGGAGTTGATGGGGCTTTGTTTGGGAATAGGTGTGGGATAAACATATATCGAATATTAGGTCGTTTACTGCTGACTATTGTCGTCGACACAATTTACCTAGTTTAGCTCCGCAAGCAGTTTGATCTGGCCATAAATCCCGTGTTATCGGGGGTGTAGCCATAACTATGGTCGAAATGGCCTTCCCGCTTATCAGGAAAGACCAATCTCTGGTATTTAGGACTACGTTAAAAAGAATGTCTTGCAAGTCGACGAATATGGCCATTGAATTGCGTGCAGTGGATATCAGAAAAGCGTCTAAACGACATATCTCCGGCGTTACATTATCTGATAATCGAACGAAACGAGAACAAACTCGGTCATATGTGAGTCTTTTCGGGATTACTTCCAGAAACCTTTCACCAGGTAGCGCGGTCTGAGCGCTGCTCTGTTCGACAATTATTTGGACGCTTTTCCCCGCCTCGAGCCGGCTGAAGTGGCTTGATACAAGTGTCCCATTACAGATTCGGAAACCTGGAAAGCGCTGACGTTGTTTGGCCAAGATTAATCTCCGAGGTTAGATCGTTTACCCTACAAACTCTACTTGAGGCAGTCGCCCGTACTTGTCTCTCTGCTGGAATTGATTTTCAAAACAACAGATTAAACAAAGGTCTATAACTCAACACTTCACCAGGGGTGTGATCAAATACTACTCAACGAAATGAAAGGTTGGGACGGGCTAGCTAATTTCCGGCATTTAACGATGTTAAACATACAGTTAAAAATTTTAGCCAGAGTCTTCGCTGTTCCATCTAGTCTAATTTGCTCCAAAAAAAAACTTGTGCTGTTATGGGCTGTAATATTCAAGATAACTTATGGTACGTTTGATCATCGATCAAAAGGAGAGTGAAGTTGTGCTGATCAATTTAGATCAATCCAAGTTATTAGATAGGGTTGACCATCGATTTAAAGTGGAGTGCAGAAGTATATACCTCGAATATATGCAAGATACTTCATTAACTCTGTGCTATTCCTTCCGTCTACCATAGTAGTTGAATTAGTCAGGTTCTTGTTCTCTTCTTGTAGGGAGGCAAGTCCTCTCACGTACATCGGGAAACTTGTTTCCTCCACCCTACTAGGGGCGGTCTGGTTATAATTAGTGTTGAAATCTGGAATGAATGTGTGAGAGGGTAAGGGCGAATTCTGGAAGAAAAACGCCCGCACGAAGTTCCCATCATTGAGAAGTGTGCACTCGTCCGAGGACTATACCTGCATTTTCTCCGGAAATGGGTTATCCTTCTATCGCAAATGTCGGATAGATTTGAAACGAGATCTGCGTTGTTTTGTAAGGCATTTTATCATGTTGTAGTTAGGGGTCTGCTCAGGATAATTTGATTAGCGGAATCGGTCTTACAATGCAAGAAGCTCGCTCAATATGACCTTGGAAGCCCGGATTGAAAGGCCTCACTAAAGATGAGGCAACACTCATTTGTTTATTGAATTGTACAGTACTCAGTGTCGTCAAAATGCGTTTTGCAGACGGCTTGGAGAAGATTTCAAATTTCGAACACTGTACTAGCTCAAGCTTTGATTTTGTGCAGTGTCGTAGTACCACTATGCAAGTTTTGTTAAAGGTATCATGGCTCAAATGCTTTGTGGAAATATTTTGCTATCGAGGCCAGGTCTGTCTGTAGCAATGTATTGCCGCCATTGGCGAAGTCCGAACACTGTGTTTTTGTGCTTTTGATATCATTCAATATCAGCAAAGATATTTACATAGCCATTTAATATTAGCAAAGACAACTACAATACCAATTAACATTAGCAAATAGATTTACATTGCCATTTAATATTAGCAAAGACATCTGCATTACCATTTAATATTAGCAAAGAGAGTTATATTGCCATTTAATATTAGCAAATACATCTGCTCTACCATTTAATATTAGCAAAGACATTTACATTATCATTTAATATAAGCCAAGTTATTTACATAACCATTTAATAATAGCAAAGACAACTACATTACCAATTAATATTAGCAAATAGATTTACATTACCATTTAATATTCGCGATGACATTTATATAACCATTTAATGTTAGCAAATAAATTTGCATTACCATTGAATATTAGCAGATATTTACATTACCATTTAATATTAGGAAAGACACCTGCCCTACCATTTAATATTAGCAAAGGCATATGCATTACTATTTAATATTAGCAAAGAGAGTTACATTACCATTTAATATTAGCAAATAATTTTATAAAATAACATAGAAATTTCTAAAAGAATTTTGGAGTGTATATATGCTATTTCTTGGTAAATCAAAACATCTTCCCAGTGAAATAAAATAAATGAGAATTTATTCTCAAATCGACTGATTTTTTTGTAGGGATTTTTAAATTAAAAATGGTGCGTTGTGGTGCAGTGGGTATCAACTCGGAACCAGAAATCGGGGAGCCGATTTCGAATTCCAGTTGCATTTCTTCTATTCACTTACTTGCAAATAATCTTGCAAAAGGTAATAATCCGTCTCTTTCCTCTAGTAAGTGGTTAAAATAACAGGAGAGATTGGGTCTCAGTAGCCTTGACTAACAACATGTCTACAGCAGAAATTAATGGCAAACTACTGCAGGATAATCATCGGTCCAGTAAGTCATGTCTCTTTCGAGACATGTTCGCCCAATTATGTATCACATATGGCACTTAACTGACTGACTGATGGTGGAATATATGTTGTATAACCCGGTTAATTCTGAGATTCAGAGATGTCTCAGTTCTTAAGAAGATTAGGATGTTATCAAATCAGAAAAAAAGAAGCGGATCAAGAAAAAAACGAGTTTTGTTTATTTGAGTAACATCAACTGAGAGAGAAAGAAAATTCAATTCTGAAAGTTAGTACTGACATACGGGTTGACATAAAACCTGTCTGGATATATCACATAATATATATATATATATATATAATTGTTTTTGCTGCTGTTCTTTTTTAATTCGCAATTTTAATAGAGCTAAAATTATTTTACGTAGCAATGTGCATTTTAGATGTAGGTATAGAATTATGCTATTAATGATGCTAAACAAATCAAAAAGGTAATATATAGTTTCAACCCAAAAATGATGTGAGCCTTTTGTAATGATAGGCGCTGAAAATAGAAAAGTCTTACCAAAAGACGCTTTTGCATAGAGTTTAGAACTATTACGTCCAATTATTATTTTGTTACTATTAAGTGAACAGGTTATTTACTGGTTATTTTTCTGTAAAACAGTTGTTTGTAAAGAATATTAATCCTTAATGCTTACAGTCTATCCTGCTTAAGAGTTCTTCTTTTTAGGCATATTTGACTAAATGTCAAATCGCTCTTCTTTCTTACATCTGATGCTTTAGTTGAAAGTATTTATAATTTGTTAGTTTTCTTCAATATTAACTCCAAATTGATTTCTTTACTAGGTAGACTAAGGTCTTCAAAGCTTCTGTGTTATCAATTTCATATAAATTTTCAATATTTTCCCTGTCCCGTATGTCCAATGTTTTCCCTGTCCCGTGTTTTCAGTCAATTCCTCATAGGCTGTTATTAGAACATTTACATGGATACCTGATCAACCATATCAGATTTTAACAGCACACAAACGAACTACGGCAGTATGTTCCTCCATTTTTAGGGGGTGGTTTCCTTCACCCTCATATTCATTACTGCAATTAAAAGGATTAGAGTTCACACAGATTTTCAACACGTTTCCCCATATGATGATTTTTATTCGGCAAAGTTCTCTGTACAGTGAAATATTTTATGCATCTGGTCTTTGTGTTTTTTTATGAGATACCTAAATTTTTACAGTGTGACTGTATTTTGCCAAGCGTCCATGAGGAAATTTGTATTAAATTTCAAAGAGAAATAAAGGGAGCAGAAAATATTGATTATTACTTTTCATTTTAATTCTTTTTGTTGAACGTTACTGTTAATATACTTGTGACATGACAACTTCCTCATATGAATTATTATTAAATTAAAAAAAATAGAATAGAATAAAAACAATGTTAATGTGCAAGAAGAAAAGAAAGGTTAAGTTTACCACAAATACAATTGTGTATCTGCAAAACTGTACAGAGATAACGCCAACCTTGCTTCAAAAAGTAATTACCTGTGTGGAACATTCACAGCCAGCGATTTAAAACTACTTTGTTTTTCGAAAGGAAGCAAAATATCTTCCGAAATATCTGTTCTTCGTAAACTATAAAAATATAGTCGGCATCACATCACACGTACAACACGTACATCACAGAGATTCCTAACATATATATATTCAAGAGCAAATTTTTGAAGTAGATCCGTGACATTTTTCAAGTACATCCTTGAAATTCCTAAGTTGACGACAAAACCAACTTAAGATTGCAACACAGGAAAGAATAAATTAAATATCATTAAGTCAAAGTACCAGAAAGGGATAAAATATTAGAACAAACATTTTAAGTTCCTTATATATAAAAACATTATTCTTCTATATGTGTGATTCTTATACTGTGAAATGAAAATCTGTTAGACTAGCACTGACTGTTAAAAGAAAATGATAAGACATTGCCGCGAATCCGTTATTGATTTAAATTGATAAAATCTTGGTAGGATAAGTGAAATTATATTAGAACTATTACTATGCACAGACGTCTCGAAAATTATTAAAAAGATTTATGGGAGCAGTGAATATTTTATCTACAAGGTGGGATGACGCCTGCAAGAGAAATATATTCATACACATTTACTGAACATATTGTAAAGCAAAAAATTAAAATAACAATAATAATGTTTTGACAATAAGAAACAAAAATGTTTACATTAAATACGTTCCTGGATGAGAAATATTAATGTTTTCTATTGGTGTGTAAATGAATGTTTATTATTTTATTCAGTTATGTAATGTTTTTGAAACACACTTGACCAACCCATTTAATTCTAATTGAGAGAAAAAGATACTGATAAGGAATGTAATAATCAGAAACTGGCCATAAACATTATAATTCAGTTTAGCAGATTAGACCTCTTGGAAATTGATGGTTGTTCAATTCAAAGAGAATATAATTTGGAATTACAGTAATCCGAGCAATGAACACTTCTACATTAGCAAAGTGGATGCCACGTCTAGAAGATTATAAAAATATGATTTAATAGCAAACAGCTGTTACTAGAAAACCTAGGATAATTTTGATTTATAAGAATATTACTAATGTCTCTAACTTAAAAAAAAAACTATCTATGCGTTTAGCGTAATTGAATTATATATATATATATATATATATATATGTATGTTTGCGTATATATATATATATATATATATATACACGTATGTATTTTTATGTGAATGTATATGTGTATGTGTGTGTGTATATATATGTATATTTGTATATTTGTGTGTGTGTATATATATATGTAGGTGTATATATATTTATGTATGTACGTATGTATGTGGATAGATAGATAGATAGATAGATAGATAGATAGATAGATAGATAGATAGATAGATAGATAGATAGATAGATAGATAGATGCTGTCTTGGTTTCACGCTTTTTTGATTGTCTAACAAACTGTTTTATTTTTTTATTTAAAATACTGGATATATTCGGAGATGCGTATATTGATGAATTTTTGTGAAGGTGGGATGAACTGTGGGAGGAATATCTTTTGTGCTAACGCCTTTTGTACAAACACAGATATAAATTAACACTTGTATAACTATTGACGTGCGCAGAGACACACGCACACACAAGCGAAACAAATGGGGCCCACAGTCATAACTTCATATGAACGATATGGAGGTTACCTTATATATGTATGTGTATGACGTTTTGCACATGCATACGCATTTAACTTTAGCTTGTATTTTTGTGTAAGTATGTATTTAATTCTGTTTATATGTTCATACATTTAAATATGATTATGTCTATCCCGACCCAATTCATGCAAGGCCGGTAGCGTTATGAATTCACCTTGACTGTATCCAATATGTAGCAATTTAGACTGTTTAAATGTTAACGGACAAACTGACAAGTCGATAAAGGCTAAATTTTGTAATTTGTGAATGTATATATGCGTGGGTGTATTAATCTGTATATGTGTCTGTTTTGTTAGTGTTTGTGAATATACTCGTCTATTTTTCCATGTGTGAATGTTCGTAGATTTATTTATGTATGCGTTCTTTCTTATCCTCGTTTAAAATATTAATAACTTTCTAAATCTACTAAATTTTTAAACTAAGAATGTTTTTAAAAAATCTCGCAACAAACAAACATAAAGTAGATATAACAGCTAACCAATAATTCATGATCCCACTTTAATGACATTTTATACCAATGCCCACCAATATTAATTTTAGGCTGCCCACATATTCTCCAAATTAGAAGTTGCTTTACTCTGATTGGCCCGCGTTGTACATACAATAATGCGTCCCTGATTAAAGGGGTCTTGCTTGATTTTAACCTTTTAAAACCATTCAAAATAAAATAACCATATCATTTGACAAGACACAAGAAATGTCGAAACAAAATAATTACTTTTGTAGTGTAATTGTAAGATAGCCCTGTTATAATTACTGAATATATATATATATATATATATATATATATATATATATATATATATATATATATATATATATAATTATGAATTAATTGTATATTTCAACACGAAAATTTCTATCTTTCTTTTCATCATGTTTGATGTTGGTTGTACAAATGATTTATATTTAAATGCAAAAAACTTCGGTTTGCTGGTTATGTGTGTGAGATGATATAACATTTAAATGTGTGTTCTTTTTAACTACTCAGAGCAAAGATTCATTTTCGAATTTATCCCGAAAGAATACATACCAAATAACTTTTTCTCTTTATTCTTCCTTTTTCCCTTTTCTTAATTTTCTCGTTTCTTTTTTCCTCCATAACGGTCAAGATGCTAACATACATTTAACCTAATGTGATTTTTTCCTTTCATTTACTTTCATTGTTTCTCACTTATTTTTATTGTCTTTGATGTGACGTGCGCATTTCGTACCAAAACTGCCATTTTTGCTATCTTATTATATTTGTCTCCTATTCTAGCAACAAGGGAAGAGAAATTTATTCTTTTTATCAGTGCGTTTCTAGTTCTAATCTTCTCAAAATCCTTCATTTATAAGTAACATTTTTGTTATTTCTTTTTTCTGATTTACTTTCTTCTATTCTTATGCCATCTTTCTAATATCTGTTTATTTACTATAAAATATTTTGGTAAAAAGAAATTTTTTATAAAGAATTTAATGTTCCAATTCACTTTATTTTGATAGTTCCTCAATAATTATTTTCCTGAAGCACTTAATCGTTATATGAATGTTATTTCATTTAGAGTTGTTTTTGTAACCACATTTTAATGTGAACAGGTTGCAATGTCTAAATATGACATTTACCTCATTTCTTTTATTCAATAGATTTTTATTTTAAAGCGATTTAAAATGATATTCAATATATATATTTTTTCTATTTCGCTGTGATAATCATTGAAGTATCACTCATTGACTTTTTCTTATACAGAAACAGTTAAATACTTTATTTGACACAGTAGCTACCACAAAAATATTTGCAGTGCTCTTCGATATTTTAGATATTTTAACTATTTTGAAAGTGGATTTTTCTTAGAAAACGAACCTATCCCAACAAATGTACCCCTGGAGATTATACGTTGGATTTTAATATATGTCGACGTCGAATTATGACAACGATTAGTTACGACCGACTCCTTTTCATCAATTCAGTCTTAAATTGGCTTAAAATTAATTTTGCAAGAGTTTCATATTTGGCAAATAAAGTTACCTTAATATATTATGAAATGGTTAAGCCTTTTTCAGAGCGGAGCCTTCTTTCAGCCAAGTAATATATCGCAACGGTAGATGTACTATTATCATTGATGAAAACATCTCTCAGGATTTTGATAAGACGGGGGAAACTGGCCCGTGGTCTTTGGTCATAGCAGTCTTTTTTATAAATTAAAAAGTTATGGTATTTCTGGTTAAATTTTTGAATAATTTAGACTTTCTTAAGAAAAATTATATTCGTGGATTAGGAAATAAATTTCAGTAGATTTTCGCTGCATTCTCTCTCGAAATATTTTAAAGCTTTCAATTAGTAAGGAGATAATGTATTTTATATTATGTAAAACAGGTTCCCGAGCTTAATGTAATAATTGTAATATTCATACTCTATAGAGATTTCTCAGCAGTATCGGTTTATAGCCATCAACTTCGTCAGATTAACACATTTTACTGAATTTTCTATCATGCAGTAGTTACATAATTGGCTTACACTTTATTATTTTTATATTTAAATGTAACCTTCCATTAAAGCAGTTTCTTTTCCAACATGAGAAATGTAATAACTATTTCTCATAGTTTTATAATGCATTCCCTCCAAAGAATATGAAATAATGTTTTCTCCAGATTTTCCTTGTAAGAAATAAAATTGTACGAGATTCTATCATATAACCATTTGCAATAATTTTTTTTTAAATAAAAAATAAACGAATTATTTCTTATTTTTAATATTTAACTAATATTACTCTGAGCTTAGATATTTCTATGGGATTTTTGAAAGAAGTATTTTTCATTTATTCCGAATCAATCTGAATTAAGTAAATACCAGAAATATTTATATGATTATGCGAAATGTAATGCTAGGAACATTAGCATCAGTTTAATATTAGAATATACGAGTAAATTGGAAATATAACTAAATGAACTACACATTTTTACTCGTATCAAATTTTAGCGATTTCATTTTTGGTTGATGCGGTATAATTACTAATATTAAAAAATATAATTTTAATATGAAATTACAACGTAAAGACAATAATGTTTTACTGGGGGATATATTACTTTCATTTTGTGGGCTGAGTTAATATAAATAATTTGGATTGTAAGTTTCGGCCTTCACAATTGTAAACATTTCTCATGATACGTGTATTTTTATGTTGATTCTGTTTTGCTTGAAAAAATATCCTGGGAAAACCTAAGAGTAATCAAAAATATATATTGGAGCAAACCTGTTGCATAAAGACTGATAACAAATTCAACAGTTATCCAAAGATAGAAAATAGCATAAGACAAGGATGTCTCTTTTCACCGAATGTATACAACTTGTACATCGAGATTATTCTGAGACCCCATATGGTATGACAGGATACAGCGCGGATAACAAACACTGAAAAGAAATTACAAGTCATCCTACAGAAGGTAGCCAAAACACGACTGGCGAGAAAGACCTAGAAATAAAATGGAAGAAAGTAGAATGTATGTTCATCATAAAATAGCAGCCCAAATACAGACGCGGATACAAAAATCAAGCAGGTTCAAAAATTTAAATACCTCGGAAGAATTTGAACAGAAGACGGAAAATGCGACGCTGAGATCCGAAGGCGAATTGGCAAGGCGAATGACGCATTCCAGAAGTAGTGTAGAGTATTAAGTGACAGGAAAATTTCACTAGAAGCAAAGAAGAGAGTACAGGATTGCTATGTGATGTCAATTCTCCAATATGGTAGGGAATGCTGGACAAAGTCATCGACGATGGAGGAAAAATCTAAAGCAACTAAAATGTTGTTCTACAGAAAGATGATTCGGATATCATGGCTCGTGCCTGTGAGCCATGCTGAGGTTTTCAAAAGGATGGAAACGAAAAGGAAAATAATACTGAGCATCCGGAAGAGACAGCTAAAATTCCTGCGACATGCAACGAGGAAGGTGGTTTTGGAGAACCTGATACTAACAAAGCAGATTAATGGAAGAAGTGACAGGGGAAAACAGTGTATAACTTACTTTACTAGCCTGAGCGGATGGATGGCAGAACGTAGTTTGCGTGGTGCAACAGGAAAAAGCGTTCTAGGTGCTACCAATTATAAGGAGACGTGGAAGGCTATGATCGCTTAAGTCCTGACAAGAAAAGACATATTGAAGAAATGCGTTGTTCATTTTGTTAATAACGGGTTTTCAACATTCATAAATCGATGTTCATTCGTTTCTTTTCTTTTTTTTTTCTTTTTTTTTGTTCACTTTATTTTACGAGATTCTTTGGGATTTATTGCAGTTTCATTTCTACGTATGCTATACAGAATGTCAGAATGTATCCTTTGCATATCTTTCGTTGTTTAGTTTGTGACGATCAATAGCTTTTCATAGTTTAAATACCTACAATTTTAATAAATTAAAGATCATAAATCATTCTGGCATTTATTACTAGTTAATTATATATAAACAATTCATAATTATTATTTTTTTAAATATTTAACAACAGAAGTAATTGCACTATAATTTTTTCGACGATACCTTTAGTACAATATATTCAAGTAAAAATAGTAAAATTATTAATGATTGAAAATTATATAAACCCTAAATAAATCTGTTTCATTTTATTAATAGTGTTCGGTGACAATGTTAATCGTATACCTCTACTCTTTGACGGTAACAGAAAAGATGTCTTCTAAATAAAATAAATTTGTATTGAATGATTTCATCCAGTACATATCCATTGAATGTTTGTACATTTTCGAAAGGAAACTGTGTGGGTGACAGTGTTTACCTAATCTGTCCTCATAAATAAAAGATTAATGATTTTCAGGTTAAAATTGCTTATCGGCTACGCATATTGAGATAATGTACAAAAGAAAAACAAATATCTGTTTAATTATGTAAGCGAACATCCGATATTTACTCATTTACATGTCATTAAATAATGTAAATATTACAATGCAAAATCAATCGCCTTCCATTCAGGTGAAAACAAATTACTTTGACGTTTATAAGCAATACACAACGTGTGCGCGTGACAATCGAATTTCCTTATGCGGAAGAAAATCTATTTTTAAAGAAAAATCTTATATGTATATATATATATATATATATATATATATATTTGATTCAAACTCTGCATTTCATCTACAGGCACTGGAGTCAATATACATAAAAACCAGGACCCGGTCTCTTTGTAGACTAAAAGAGTGTATAATTGGACTCCATATCATCACCATTTAGTGCCTGTCTGGGCCCTTCATAATATTTTCCCCCTTATCATCTGCCATAATTCATTTTCAGTTTATACTTTTTAAATGTGACTATTGAATTAAAATAAGTCACTGTAATTCCCAGATAAAGTATGGGATTGAAACCGATCGGTTGTTTTTTTTTTCCTTTTTTTCTACAAATGCCTGTAAGCATGAAGCTTACTTTAATAGATAGATAGATAGATAGATAGATAGATAGATAGATAGATAGATAGATAGATATTAAGATAAATCAATAATAAATTCCGAAAAATGTGAGATAAAAAATACAATATATATATATGGATTTATTGTGGGGTAGCTAACATTATAATAATTCGGTTGTTATAACCATCATCAAGGCTTATAATTTTTGTGGTGTGAATTCTTTCGTGTTACGGCCTGTGACGTCATAGATTTCTGACACTATTTCTAACGACCTTAGCATTTTAAATTTTTTATCACATTTCTGAATTCCTTCACAGTTCTTAACACGAAAAAACTTCACACTACAAGAAATTTAAGCTATTTTGATGGTTATAAGAACCTAAACATTATAATGTTGGCTACCTCAAAATAAATCCAAAGTTTGTTGCTTCTCAAATAATCATTTTAATTTTATCTCATTTATTCCTCAATATTAAATTCGAATTTTGCTAATATTTTCATATCAATTAACCTCATTCTCAAAACCTTAAAAATAACGATTCTTAAAATATATAGGTATTCCAGTAATGGATGTTCCACAAATATCATATGAACATAAGTTGGAAGTTTCATGAACAGTCAATAGCTGGCAAAGAAAATTCGGTTCCACATTCATCCAAATTTCATTCATCCAAATACCGATTTGGAAAAGGGAATCATGTTGAAAGATTCTGCTTTTAGAAAAGGAGTTGAAATGATCAGTTAGTATTACTACTTTTTATAATATAATTCAGCTACATTTTCAGTCATTTTCATCAGTACATTACAAACATTTTCCTCAGGGTTTTGCGTCATAAAATGTCAATGCGCCGTGCCATACACACAGGCACAGACAAACACAGATATACATAGACATACAAATCAGAATTAGGGTAATGTATCTGAGAATTGAATGCTGGACAATCTCTTCAACACTAAAGACAGATCTGAAGCTGCCAAAATGTTGTTCTACAGAAGGATTCTCGACGGAACACGCAAGCAACGTTTTGGCACAAAAAAGAAATTGATGCACATTATCAGAAAAAGTGAGCTGAAAGTTTTGGGACATATCCTGATGAAGGAAAATACGATGTTCACGATACTGATAGAGGGGAAGTGATACAAGGGAAAGAAAAGTATGTCCTAACTTATGGACACGAGAAGGTGGATGGCGGAGCGGACATTGAGTGGGATATGACTAAAAGTGTTATTAAGAACGACAAATATATGAAGACGTGGGAAGCCAAGATCACCTACATCCAGATGGGACACGGTACATAGAAAAATATCTAGGAATATGAAATTTTGAAATTGTTGCTCTCCACAGGAAATAAGAAATCAGAATTGACCTCGACATATACTTAATTGCCATATAATCATTTGATAGATAATAATAGGTTCGAATAAATATGTTTTGTAGTAACATTTGCATTGATGGAATTTTTTTTCCATTTGCAAACATGTCATTGGTTTATCAAAGGTTTTACGCTTCAAAACATTTATGAATATACACCAAGTTTTTGAAAATGACTTCCAAACTTGCGGAAGACGCGATGTGACATGTCACATCACTTAAATATTCCGGTACTAACTAATAAAGCAACAACTTTTAGACAAAATTCGGCTATAATTCATCAATATAGTATCCTTCAAGAGTGATGCCCCGATTCCACCGGTTTTCTACCAATTCCATGCTCTTTTTGTAGAACGATTAGTCTTTGGCTTTAAAATACGCCTCAGTCTCTGTATCACTTCATAACTGGAGTAAAAGCTCATTCCCTGGAGCATTCTTTTGAGGTCTGCAAAGGTCAGTAGTCGCTTGAAGGCCAGATCTGGAGAATGGAGTACATGCGGAATGAATTCGAAGTAGAATTCATGTAGTTTTTTTATTCTTTCCACCGACCTGTGAAAGGATGATATTTTCTTCTTCATTCGTGATTGTTCTTCAGCGATTTTTTTGCCTTCAAACGCATTAATAATACTATATAATGTTCGCTATTAATTGGTCTTCATCTTTCAAAGTAAATGATTGAGAGAATATCGTTCACATCCCAAAATACGAAAGCCAAAATTTTGCTTGCTTATGTTTGCGTCATTAGTCGCTTTGGACGATTTCACCCGCTGCTTTCCATTTAGCTGACTGCCTAATTGATTAGAGATGGAGAGGATGATCCATCTTTCACCTATTGTAACATATTTACGCAAGAACACGTTCGTGTTGCGTTGAAACTGTTGACGGGTTGTTTTCTTTTCTTTTCTTTTTTTTTTTTTTGATCACCCGTGAGCAAACGCGTCATCTTCGTTGAACACATCTTTTTCATTTATAAAAGTTAATGGAAAATGGTGAATACACTGCCTTCTGATATGTTCGCCTCCACTGTTATATCACGCAATTTCACTTTACAATTGGCCAAAGAGACTTCGTGAATTTCTTTGGTGTTTCCAGGATATCTGCCGAATTTAAACGACCTGGATTTTCAGCTTCATTTTTATCCGTACAATCGCGTTTAAAGTTAGCATACTACCGTTTGACCGATGTTTCCGGCATAGCAGAGTCAGAATGACACACCATGTCATTGCTTTTCTTGAACAGTATCAGAAAGCAATTCTTTATCAGCACAAAAAATTCAGATTTTTCAGTTGTTTTGAAAATTTGCAACAGTGACTAAAATAACTGTAATATGTAAAGTAATAATCCGATTAAATTGTGTCACGTGCTATTTGAATCATATGTTTTTTTATTAATAGTGCGATACATATATCAGGCCCGGGATTTATTGAGTGATGTGTTAATTCAACGTATTAAAAGATTAATTTAAATATATGGCTGAGAATTAGGAAATAATGCGTATTGCACAGTTTTAAGCACCAATAAACGTTAGGGTTCATATCGAAGTGAATATTTTCTAGCGTTCTAAATTTGATAGTGTGCAGTAATTCCGCATAAACTGTGAGACATAAAAGAAACACATTTATTAACAGAAATAACCTACTCACACACACACACAATGACACAAACATAAATTATAAAACCGATGCTGCTATGTTTATTTACTTTACAAATAAATGAATCAGATGCTGAATATTTTAGCAATACGCTTATCGTAAACATCATTTGTCTGTTATTGTAAGAGGTCATCGATTAAAAGTATTATTTTGGTCAAATGCTAATTGCTGAATATTTCAAAAAATTTCCATACATTTAAATATCCCTACGTATTTGTTTACGTTCTCGAAGACATGCGTTTGGTTGCATAAAATACCATGAAAAATGAGAACACTCATTTTTTTAAAATTTTGATCAATAACAGACAGCGCGTTTTATTTAAATTTTTATCTCATTGGCTAAATATCAATTAAATCCATAGGAAGCAATTGGCTCTAAGACAATGAAGATTAAATTAATCTATGTAATTAACTTTGTTTTCCTTGAAGAATCGAACATTTTGAATTACATCTCTGATATTGAAATTAGAAAAAGAAAAATATGTTATTTGAGTTCAATCATAAAATCAATATAATAACTTAAAACATTTCTAGAGATTATGGAGAAAAGGGAATTTAAAATAAACCTTGCATATGTTAACACTTTGTATTTAAATAAATATTTCAGAGGAAAGTATTATTCAAACACATTCTTTTTAATTTCGCATGATTGAGCATAGAATGAAATATTGGATTTTGTAATCGTTCATTTTTTCTACAAAGAACTGGTAAATGTATTCGGAAATTTATTAAAAAAAAGTTATCAAATCATCTTAAGAGTAATCCATGGACTTAGGTTTGCGTCCCTTTCAGATTTGTAGTAATTTGTTCATTCCGACGATCAAAGGGAAAAATAAAATAAAAAACAATTTAGAATGATATTGTGAAGCATGAAAAGAAAAAGTATTTATCCGAAAAACAGCAAAATGGAAGCAAATAAAAACATAATTTAACCTGTTTTTTCTTTACATGTTACATTTTTCAATATTATTGGAAATGTGCACAATAAATCTTCAACCTTCTGTTTTGTATTAGTTCAGTTTCAGGATTAAAATAGTTTTTATTCTCAGTTTTTATTTCACTCTACCCATCACACAGGCAAACAGATGCACACAAACTATTTCATTGTGTTTGTTTGCGTGTACATGCATATACACATTATTGCACATAAGCTATGGGCAACTTTTGCTCATGTTTGTTTGCTTATAATTGAGCGTTTATTTTGGTTAAATAAAATGCCTAACATGTTTTCAGAATTTGGTCAGAGATTAGTCAAATAATAGAGGATATTAATATTTGTTTTCAACAAACAAAAGCTCAGAAAGTAAATTTATATATATATTTTTTTTTCTTGAGTGTGAGTGGTTTTCTTCCTGTGTTATCCTCCTTTCCCATTTCATCCAATGCTTCATATGTATAAAAAAGTACTACCTGCCTCTGAAAAAGATTATACGCATTCTCGCACACGTAAACACGTATATACATAGATATACGCATACTAACACCTACATATATGCAAACATATGTATACACACATACATATGGAGCACATATTCGTATACGTTTGCAAATGAAATGACGAATAGGAACGAATTTTCACAATGACTCTCTAGCAGTCTTAAACTTGTGTAAATATAAAAATTTACACTCAACTCAAATCCAAGCGGCGATAGTCTGTTTCATGCATGTACCCCAAACTTCACGACTTGTGAGACAATGATACCTTATGCATAGCAAAGATCTATTGCATAATCCTAACGGTGTTTGGGTATTTGCTAACGGTCCTGTTTCATCTTCCATATACTATTAAATACAAATAATTTGTGATTCGAATGTCATTACTTGCAGCTATTGATTAGTATTGTTTGTTATTTTTACTCACTTATTTTTTTATTACTTAATTATTTATTGTTGTTTAATATTACATTTACTTGTGTTTATGTGCGCATTCGTGGTTTGTGGTTCACACTTTACTTTTTATTAATTTATTTAGAATGTGTGATTATTTTCTTTATTTGTATTAACTCAGGTGGTTTGTTATCATATTTGTTGAGTTTAATGCATTGAATTCGTTTAAAGTCTGTTACGTTTGCGTTGTATATAATGCACACACATGCATTTTTCGTGGTGTTTTTTGTTCAAAATATTGTATTTTAGTTTTCGAATTTAAGGAGCTTAATATACAATGGTGACCGCATTTAGAAATCAGTTCTAAATGTTTATTTAGTCATTTATGTTTGACTGGGAATTTGATTATAACTATGCTCTCTTCTAGAATGAATTTACAACATTTGTATTTATTTTTGTAGGTTGATGCTGTTTCCTGATTTTTCCTGATTGCTTTTGGTAAGTTCCTTGTTTTTGTGTTTATTAAAATCTGATATATGTTTAGAAATCATTGTAATGTTCGCTCATTTATTCTTAGTAAATATCTTTTCCAAATTTTTGGCTGCCAGGGATATTAATTTAGTCATATATACATTTAAAATTCAGTTTCGAATGATTTGACAGTCGTTTAGCGTGATATTTTTCATGCAATTTTCATTTACGGGATATACATTGTTTTGTTGTTATAGTTGTGGTTGATTTATACAAGTGGCTTTTAGTTGTTTATTTTTTAATTTATTATTTTTATTTTCATGTTCTCGGTGTAAATGTTTCTGTCTGGTTTTTAAGGCGTATCTGCTTAAAATTACATGTAGTATGAATGATGGTGGAAGTTTTTGTGTGTGTACTTAATAAATATATTTTGTAGTTCGGTGGATTAAAAATTATGCTGTTTCTTTTATTAATAAGTTTATTTTCTACAGTTTGGTATCATATGAATGTTGCCTAAAATGCATTAACTTTTAATGTTGTTTATTTATTATATCACGCCATTGAAGATGATATTATTTGAAAACATCTTTAGATAATCTGGAATCTGCTTGATTATTTGGGCAAGTAATTAGAAGATGTATGTTGTAAATTTGTATGTTGGGTTTTCAATATTGTTGATATGTATCTTTTTTAAGCTGCGTTTGACAGCCAAGAAATCTGTTTATTTTAGGAGTCTTTATATGTCAATCCCCATTGCGATATTTTTAAAAAAAATTATAAGATTATTATTCTGCTTTCGATTTTGTTTGCCTAATACAATTCCCGAGATCATTTTCATTGGCGAGTTTATGTAATATTTAACAAATATTTATTTGTTCATGTATTATTTATATATCATCAAACCCACGATGAAAAATTCTCATTGTAAAGTCAAAAATTCTTTCATTCTCTATCTAACTTTCTTTACTTTACTTAGAATATTCAGAGAGCTGTCTTTAACTTTATTGCCTTGGTTACGACGTTTCGGCTGTTGTAAACTCCGGTCTTCTTCATGTGCATCCGGAAGTGGCGTGGCGCATGGAAAGATAATGGTATCATACAGTGATCGAAATAAAATGTTCGGTTCAATTTTTCTAGCACCTAAACAAGGGTAAAATTTCGGAAAGATAGCATTAAAGATGAGTGTAAATAATGTAAATATTGCCGTATCTTAAATGTGTAGACAAATACTACCTTTCTTTTTTGACAAATAATAATAATTTCGTTCAACGTAATGGATTTTAATAATGAATTTACTTTGTTTGGCTTATATTCATTTATTCATCAGCTAAAGGGATGGCATTATAAACGATAAATACGCATATATAACTTTAGTAACTTTTGATATCTAGTTCCGCAAATTTGTAGATGTTTTCATAATGCATCAGTCTGTAGTTGAATTTGTTTGATTTTCTGAATCGTTTAATCAGGAATTCTTTCTCACTTCTGAGTTAATTCATTATACAACTCTCTCTAGCAGTATTTAACACATGCTACCCTGTTCATATTTAGATTATATTATGAGACTACGTGGTCGTTTAGTTTAGAAGTTTTCTTTCTCATGCTTTAATGAGATAAAGGTTTCACAAATAAAACTTTAAAATCAATCTTAATTGCAGACACATAAACTCCCATAAACGTACCTATTCTTCAAGTGAATTGGATTCCGTTCAAATGTAAATATGCTGAGCGAAAATTACTAGATATTCTGGAAGAGACCTTGTAATTTCTTTTTTTTAATCATATCACCCCGAGCAAGGCGGTAAGGCCACTGGTGTGCAGGGGGCTACGTAAGAGTGAATAGATTGGAAAAAGAGAAAGCCGGAAACCACGTCCTAAACAGGGAACAAGGGATAAGCCTCTACACCTGTTCAATAGACGAGGGTGATATGTTATGATCAGTTGTTATAACACTACTAGCAAGCCAAATGCTAGTTACATGGAGATATTGATACAAACATAAACAGCATTCAAACATTTCTCAAACCAATTTCATTCCAAAGTCGTGGGTCACTTAAACGCGAATAAAATCAACTATATAGAAGGTGTAGAAATTCGTCACTTAGCTGAGCAGTGTTCTTTCAGTCATGCCTACTTCCAAGTCTCGTAAAGGCATTATTGGGAAGGTATCCATGTTCAGGGTGTTTGTTTTCTGTCGATGCTTTCCAGTTTTTTTCGTATTTATATGAAGTTTGCAGTGATATGTTATCTTTGTACGTGAGTGATCCACTTTGATAAATTTGATTCTTAATTTCTGTAGGATTTGCAGGTGGATAATTACCGTTTATTGTTTTTATTGTGTTCTTTTTTTGACCTGCTTAATTCTTTTATATTTTTTATTAAGTGGTGTAAGATTTGCAGTTAGTAAATTACATTTAATTGTTTTGTATTGCGTTGTCTTCCTTTTGTCATGTCGTGTTAACCTCATTTTACTGTATTGCAGCGAAAAATATTTAACCGTATTAGTAAATATGCCCAAGATTAAGTGTTTGTTAGTGTATGCGTATTTCTTATTTTTGTATCACTTGTAGACGTGGAATTTATTTTACGTTTTGATGGATCTTCCATTTTCTGCGTATTCCCTTTTTAATTTCTTCAATTGTATTCTTTTTTTGTTCTAATGAATGTTTATATACATATATTTACATGGGATACTTATGTGGTTGTGTTCCGGAATTTTCCATTTTACTCTGGGGATTTAATTTGTGTCGTTTAACATCGAAACATAATCGGAAAGGGATGGTTGCTTTTGATATGTGATGTTTTGAAATGACGTTGTGCATATATAAACGTTAAAAGTATACTTTGTAGACCCGATGTAAACGTTTTTACTATTTGGGACTTCACTTGATGTTATATTACATTGGTACACGATAGAATTAATTTGCCACACACGCACCCCCAATATGACTGGGCAGAAGATTATCCCGCAGTAGGTTGTCATTACTTTCTGCGGTAGACTGGTTGCCGACCAAAGCTATAGAACCCAATCTGTTCTGTTATTTAACCCATAACTGGAAGGAATAGACGGATTAATACCTTTCCCAAGGGTATTTGCGCGTAAGTGAATGCCATGAATTCAGCTGAAAATCGAACTCGGCTCCCCGGTTTCTCGTTCCGAGCCGATATCCAATGCGCCACAACGCACATCCATATGATTACTCTAGTGTAAAAGGCACATAACTTCCGTAGTTAGAAATGATAGTTACATCGTTTTCTTTTTTTGTATTTATAAAGTCTATGTAGTAAAGTGAGTGCCATGAAATTTAGTTCGCCTCATCTCGCCTGCTTTAGCTTATAACCTGAATCAGAATTAATGGATTCATGTCATTCATACATCGACAGTTGGACTCAGTTCATCGATTCCACATGTTTGCTATTATTCTTTATGTTACACGAATATCGATTAATGCTATACGTATCAAAATAAACGTAAGATCTAAAAATAAAAATATTTCTAATATGAATCGGTACATGCGTTATTATTTCTGTGATAATAGACTGAAATTTTAGCAGACTTGTTAAATCTGCTCATTTTCAAATCTGTCAACTAATAGCTTTGCAAAAGAGGAGACATTTTAAATGATTATATGGATTCTATTTCCAGTACATCTATTAGAAATACTTTTAGAGTTTTAAGGTCTGATTAAAATGTGTGAATATGAATGTACATTACATTTACTCGTTGTCAAAACCTTATGCTCTCAACAGAATCCATCTAGCACATTTATATTTTTTTGCCATTTGACTGCGCAATATATATAGTTGCCCTATCTGGGTGGTGCGTCTGCTATTCTTCTCGGGATTCTCAACATAATCCTAAAGAAAATTTGCAATGTAATCCATCTCGATTTGGCGGCTTGACTTCAATCTCTATCTCACAAACGGGATATGTTTCCCTTTGTCTTTTCTAAAAATATTTTTACATCAGATTCTTTTCTGACGACCATTTTTCTTTGGTGACCGACCGCTTGAATTTACTCATGCTAATTCATTGCCATCCAGATCCTACGCTTTTTGCTATCAAATATATCGACTACTTTTTCTTTACCAGTTTATTTTCTCGCATTCATTACTGCAAAAGTCTCTTTTACATACTTGCTTCCCTGATCACTGCTATCTCCAAAATTTTAAATGCAGCCCCAATTGCTATCAGTTATCAATACGATTCCCATTTTCTCTACTGCTTCCTCCTACATGCCTTGTAACTTTTTTTATTCTCTTTTATTTTAATAATTTTAACTCCTAGGTCATGAGTAGTGTTCTTGTCTTGCTTGGGGTGAAACAATTAGAAAGAAAAAACGAACGAAAAATAATTATAACCTATTAAATAGATACTACTTATGGAACATAATCCATCTTCTCTATATTATTCATCATTTCTGATTTATATTTAAATATACTTTTTCAAATATAGAAAAATGTGTAGCATCTCAAGTAAAAAAGTTTCCCAAATATATTTGTATCATTTAACCTAGACGAGAAAAATAACCGGATATGGTTGAATCAAGTATAACCCCTACTACTGTATATATAATAACATAGCTTTAAATATACACACTTAGGACTCGCTATATTTAATTTACTATGTATTAACAGATGTTTTAATTACTAGAATGTTATATGATATCCCCACTTAAGAGACTTATAGTAAAAACTGATAATATAAATAATTGGCACCATACAGTTATTCTAAAAATCAGGCAAATTTCATACTTAAAATAGAGCTATATTCTAGATTGAGGATTATAGAATAATAACACCACGTTTATTACCGGTGATATAAACTAT
Source organism: Ascarosepion bandense (assembly GCA_037127315.1). Taxonomy (NCBI): domain Eukaryota; kingdom Metazoa; phylum Mollusca; class Cephalopoda; order Sepiida; family Sepiidae; genus Ascarosepion; species Ascarosepion bandense. The sequence goes on from JBBBDQ010000253.1 coordinate 1,560,013, forward strand.
CTAGTATAACCTTAACCCGTGTATAGAGAGCCATGTCGATACAACACAAAGTATAAATGAAGCTGTAGTATAAACTGGGACGTTACGCTAAATTAGTAGCACAGACGACGTAAACGTGATCAGGCTCAAGACTTTGTAAACATGGCACTAGCTTTTCCTTATTACTTGGGCTTTAGTAAGATGAAAATGATTCGTCAATTTCCCTCGAGAGTAGCAGCGGTCACTGGTGATAGAAGAAAAACATCATTTCCACCTGTACTCAGTTGACATTATTCGCATCAACAATTGTTCATCCCCTCTGTGAGTGTGAACGCCATGATTTCGTCAATAAATTCGATTCTTCCGTACAATTCAATATTCTTTTTACATTTTCATTTTTATCTTTCTATTTTTCTGATTATAAATATTTCAATTAATATCATTCACATTATTTCCAAGGTATTTTACTGGCGGCATATTTCAGTAATATTGCATCTGAGTACTTTTTTATATTTTCTTTATGAATTTCCCAATTCATTAAGTCGTGTACACTAGAAATTATTTTCCCTATTAATTAAGGTTTCGTGTAATTAATAAAAGAATGAAGGAAATAATTTTCCACTTGTTGTTTAATTATTATTTCTACTCTGACATTTAATATCAAAATTCTCATTATGCTTCGAAGTCAATTCTTTCTTTTGCTGTCATTAAAATTGAATTATTCTCTATTTGCAATATTCAATTAAGGAACAAAGAGCGATTATTTTAATCATGAAATATATATCTCCGAAATATAATCTCAAATGTCTAAGTGTTAGATCAAGTATTAAGGTAATAAATAAAACACGCCGTTGTTTTTCATTGTCATAATTACAAAAAACAAAGAAAGAAAATTATTATATTACTTACAAAAATCTTATTATGAAGGTAAGCAATCACTCTACTTATTTTCTTTTTCTCTCTCTAACTTCTTCTTTCTGAAACACACCCACGATCACTTACACTCAGAAACCCACACGTATATTTATTGATATAATTATTTTGGGCAGAGAAATTATCATTGTATAACGAATAAAAGCAAAATACGGTCTCAAAATGATATGTTGTATCAACTATGCGTTCAACGACAGGAGCCTGCAGGGAAAATATACAAAGACAGTAAAATGAAACTACAACTGATGAATCCGATAAAGAAATTCTCATTGGGGCGTACGAAAAGAAGTTCTGGTAACATGAGTAAAGAAAGTCATCCCAAAGGAAAACTGACGTAGGAGGAAAAATAAGTAAATCACCAAAAAAGTTTTTACAAAATGCAAAGGAAACAGAAAACAAAGCCAAGACCTCGAACAGAATACAGGAAACTACACACAGAAATAAAGAGCAAATTGTGACAATCTGCATAAAACAGGTTCCACGAAAAATATGCAGAAAAAAAAAGAGATTGAGCAAGAAAAATAAAGAAAATATGCCTAAATAAATAAGGGAACCAACAGGACAAAAGACATGCTCAGCGACAGCATAGAATACTCATCTAAGAGAAAGGACAAATAATTTATCGATGGGATGAATATATCGGAGATCTATTCCACGATAAGTCAGAGCAGCCTGTAATACACAGAAATACTAACAGACCATAAGTATTATAAGTAAAAACGAACCTGCACTGAACGTATTCCTCACAATCAAAGCAGCAAGATCAGATGTTATTTAATAGACATGTTGACAGCCTTAGATGAATTCAGGTTATATATGATTACACACATAATAAATGCAATTTAAAACTGTGCTAATATACCGGAAGACCTAATCAAATTAATTGTAATGGTTCTACCTTAGATGAAATGGAGCACTAATATGTAAAATCCACTGAACAGTCTGATTAATGAACCACATAAAAATCATCCAGGTTCTGATGACAAAATCGCGCAGAAGAATTAGCCAATAGATGAGAAAATAACAGTGTGGGTTCATCAAAGAGACTGGAACAAGGAGCGTGATATTCTTGCGCAGAATGTTACTAGAAAGCGCAATTTCGAAGGACGAGTATATGTGTTTTATAGACTGCGCAAAAACGTTCGAGCATGTACCCCAAAAATGTATTTTTAGAGATGCTCGGCAAACTTAATATATTTGAAAAAGCCATTAGAGATATACACACTATCAGCAAACCGCATGCATACATAATCAATCAGTTAAGTGACATAGGTTAAACATGCTTGGGTGATCATGTCTCGAAAGTGACATGACTGACTGGGCAGAAGATTATCCTGCAGTAGTTTGCCATTGCCATCTGCGGTAGACTGGTTGCCAGGCGAGTCAATAGAACCCAATCTGTCCTGTTATTTAATCCATAACTGGAAGGAAGAAACGGATTAATACCTTTCCCAAGGGTATTTGTTCGTAAATGAATGCAATGAATTCAGTTGGAATTCGAACTCGGCTCCCGGATTTCTCTTTCCGAGTACTGCAACGCACATCCGCTGCATGCATACATACAGAAAATTAATTCAGTATTCATACGATAATAAAAAGGTTGCAAGAACTGAATTCTTTTTCTCAACGGATATATTCAACATGTACAGCAAAACAGCCATATTTTCGGCATGAATCTGAACAATATAATATAAACTAATGATACAATGCTGTTAGCAGACACATAAAGTAATATACTGGACGTTCTAAAGAAGACAGTAGAGGAAAATTAAAAAATAACTACATATATACTACAAGAAAACTGAATTCATGGTCATCTTCAAGAACAGACAACTCAAATACCAACTGAAATTAAGGGTACTAATATCAAACAGAACCGAAAAAAATAATAATGGATTGTTATTTGATATCTGTCCTCCTGTATGGTAGCAAACACTGGACATTCTTCTCAAAGATGAAGGAGAGACGCGAAGAAACAAAAATGTGGTTCTACAAAATGATACTAAGTATCCCACGGACCGAACATTTTAGCAACGAAAGGTTTTGGAGAAGTTAATGACGAAAATGATAATTATACTTATCACTATTTTTTAATATAAATAGTATATTGCTTTTATTATATATACCTCTCCATGATGTAATGTCTTTCCCCAAACCGTTCAGAAAATTACGGGTTGTTTTCTCAATTTTTCAATCTCCTCATTTCTCATTCAGTTTTGCAGAAATTTAGAATATCTTTAAATAACTATGATATATTGTAAATACTGAATAAACAAAATGAAGCCGTTTACTCAAAATTTTGAAGTTTTTGTCAGAAAACCACCAAGTGAACATGGTAAATCTAAATTTCAGCCGTTTCAGAGACGGATTATTTGTTTAGAGATAGGTGACTTTGAGGAAAATTAATAAAGATGGTAACATGCAGAAGTGAAAAGAAAGAGCTAAACATAAACCTGAAGAAAACCTAATGCATGGTCATTAGGAAAAGAGGCCTCCAAATGCCAACTACATATTGTAGACGTTAAAATCAAAAATGTATAGAAGTTTAAATACCAGAGAAGCATTTTAACAGAGGATGTAATGTGCGACAGTAAGCTACGAAAATGGATTGGCATGACCAATGACGCATTTCGAAAGTTGAACAGAGAGACAGGAAAATTTCGTTAGAGACAAAGAAAAGAGTACGAGATAGTTATGTGATATCGGTCCTTCCGTAAGACAAAGAATGCTACACAATCTCCTCAAGGATAAAGGAGAGACTCGAAGCAATAGAAATGTGATTTAACAGAAGGTTGCTGATGGTACTATCTACCGAACACATGAGCAAAGACAAGGTTTTGGAGAGAATGCAAACGAAAATGAAATTTAAACTTGGCATCAGAAACACAACAACTAGGTTTCTGAGATACGTAATGAGAAAGGTCAGTCAACTAAGTGCCATACGTGATGCACGCTTTAGGTGATCCTGTCTCGAAATCGACATGACTGATTGGGCCAAAGATTATCAAGCAGTTGCAATTGCTTTCTGCGGAAAATGGTTGCCAACCAAGTTTGTCGTCGAGGTTATAGAACCCGATTTGTTTTTTATTTAACACATAACTGGAGGGAAGAGAGGGATTAATACATTTCCCAAGGGTGTTTGTGCGTAAGGGAAAGTAAGGTATTAAACTGGAATTCGAACTCGGCTTCCCAATTTATCGTTTCGCGTTGATATACACTGAAAAGAAATCCGTCTCTTCCCTCCAGTTATGTATTAAATAATAGAACAGATTGGGTTCCATAGCCTAGGCTGGCAAAAGACTGCAGTATAATCTTTTGCAGTAATATCTCTTTCGAGACATGATCGTTAATAGCATGTATCACGTTTGGCACGTAACTGACTGAATGATAAAGGAGAGCATAGATAACCTGATGCTAACGGGACGGATAAAGGGAAAGAGAGACAGGGGTTGCAGTGCGAGACTTACTTTATAGTCTTGGACAGGTGGAGGCAGCTCAGGGTGTGTGAAAGATAACCAGGGGTAAATCATTAAGAGCGACAACAGATAGAGACAAGTGGAAATCAACGAACGTCTACCCACTGAAAGAACACGATATAAAAACCACAAGAAAAAGAAACACTTTTCTTAATCCTCCTGGAAAGTCTGCAGAAACATTTCTTGCAACCTTTACGTACTGTTTCATGAACATTCCCGCAATTCAATCTTTTTACATGATATGAAACGCGGTAAATTCTATGTAAAATAATGTAGAATTATATACAAAATGCATTTTAATTCTTGTTTAAAGCGTTATACATTTATATTTAATATTCAGTTCATTGTAGAATGCATAAAACTTTAAGAAAAATATTTAATGTTATTCATATGATATTGGAGATGCAACGTTGAATAACTAGATAGAGGATTTGAAAATCGAGTTAGAATTTTGATCGATATTCACCCGTTTGGCAATAATATTATCTAGAAAGACGCGAAACCATATCTCTGCCTGATATCTCTTTGACAGAGATATAAATCAAATAGATATTTCCTTGGACAAACAACAACACACGGTAGAGAAACGAAGGGAACAAGAAGGTTTTTCGTTCGAAACACTTGTCAGAAATGCCATTCAAATATCATTGTGAGATGAGATTGCTCTTATTGTTAAACTTGACCAATATAAGCATTTTGTTTTGTAAATCTGCCTTCTAACTCATATATTTCCAAAGTTATTATTGAGTAAAATGCGATCATCATTTAAAGTAAATGCCCTTCTACATCTGTAAAATAAATATTTTTCAGATACTTTATGAACATCAAATAAAACGTTACTTGCTTATTCTGTGAGTATCAAATTAATTCTTTCTGGGTAAGCATGTTTCTGCTGATTACTCTTTTCCCCAAAACAGGTTTGGAATATAATTATATTCCCCTTTGTTGATCGTATATTTACATAATCTATATCAGTGAATATTTATATGATAAAGACTCAAATTAAGAGGACAAGTAGACGTGGCCTTTTTATAATTTATTACTACAACCCTTCTCACCTTTACAAGCCATTTGGTAAAATAAACTTATTTTGCCATTTTGGTCGTAGATGACTGTGAGAGGTAGCTGTTGGCGGAAATAGGAGCTTAGTAGTAAAAAAAAATGAAGAAATAAAATTATATGGAATAAATTATAAAGAGCTTAAAACAAATCCAAAGAAATTTCTTTGAAAATTATAAAAACACTCGTTCAAATGAACCATCAATGATCTCCCCGATACCATAAGATCACGAGTAGGCATGTACGCCAATGATACCACAGTTTACTCTCGCCTCGATCAAAAATCTGGTGTAGGTGACAAGGCGATCATCGCTGCCGAGCTTGAGAAGGACCTCCAATCCGTGGTCGATTGGGGTAAGAAATGGCTCGTTAAGTTCAATTCTTCCAAAACGAAGCTGCTGTCAATTAACCACCACAGACAACCGCACCTCTTTTTGAGGATTCTTCCTACATCTCATGCATTCAGTATGGCTTGCCAGTGGTAGGATTTGGCACAGAATGAGAATGGAAAGTATAAATGTTAAGATTAACATTAAATCCTCTTCTGGGAGATTAAATTTTCAAAGGTTAATATCTGAACAATTGATTTGGTAAAACAATTGCTTTTGGTTCCGTCAGTCAGTTAGGTGTCCTACGTAATACACTCTTGGGCGATTGTGTCACGAATGAGGCATGACTGACTGTGTAGAATATTTTTCCGCAGTAGGTTTCCTTTCAGTGGTAGACAGATTTCAAACAAAGATTATAGAATCCACTCCATCCTGCTACCTTGTCAAGAGCTTGAGGGAGAACAGATACATTAATATCTTTCCCAAAGTTATATACACGTAAGTGAAAGCCTCGACTTCGACTGAAATTTGACCTCGGCTCCCCAATTTATAATTGTTGATTATAACTTTATTTAAGTTATTGTATCGTATTTTCTCTGAAAGTTAAACCACTAAAACGACAATAGCAAATGATGCAGATTTTAAGCATACGCGTAACAGTTTATTGAAAATTGACACTTTTATCTTGCTATTAACATTCCATTCATCTTTATTAATTTACAGATTTCAAGTCTTTATCTAAAAATTTGCAATATTTATACTCTACACGAAATGAAGACAATACTGTTGCACATTTCATGTTGATATTTTCTTTTATGTTCCTCTCTTTATTATACAATATTCCGGAAGAAGATGTACAGTGTTAAATATATTATGTATACAAGATTTTAACAAAAGGATGAAAACTTATTTTGTTGGAATTCATATTTACTTTTGTAATTTCAAGAAACGTACCTCAGTGCAGTGACTATGAAAATGACAAAACTGAAAAGGATCTTATCAGTCAGAAGGTCTGAAAGTGTCTCATTGGCTAGTTGAGCGGGAGATTTATTGCCGCTAGATTATACATCATATTTTACTTCCTGTCCGACGTTACATCCAGTGAGGGCTCACTGGAAAGCAGTAAACTTACAAATCCTGTTCACGAGCCAAGGAGGATTCATTCTCCATTGATATGCATTTTATAGTGAGAAACGAATCCCGAAATCCTGACTCTGTCCGCTATAATGTGAATGCCAGAACGACAAGCTATTGGCAGTTATGTAAGTCGTAACCTGAAGAAAGAAAATTATATATCTTGCGGCATTGCCTGTTGTTATCCGATTTAAAGCTAATTCACTCGTACTCAATATATTGTTGCTGATTTCTTGGACGTTTGTCCGTTTTTAGATGTTACGGGCCCCCCTCAGTTTCAGGGTAGGGAAATAAATGAATATGCATGTTCAAAACTATTTCGTATTGGCATTTCAAAAATAGATGAAGAGAGTATAATTCTTCAAAACAGATGACAATAATAAATCAGTTAAGCTTATATTTGGACATAGTTCGTTTTACTTCCAGGTCATTAGGTTTCAAGAAATATCATTTTAGAGAATATAGTATAGGCTTAGCTAATTTGACTTTCAGATATATATTGATTGGATGAAAGTTGTTTCCGATATAAAGATGAATGATTAGAGAATAAATTGAAAACAAGTTTATATATATATATATATATATATATATATATATATATATGTGTGTGTGTGTGTGTGTGTGTGTGTGTGTGTGTGTGTGTGTGTGTAAGAGTAGTGTATGTGTCATATATACTTTGTAAATGTACACACAAACACAAATATACAGATTGATTGAAAAGTAACTTCTTATTTTATGTACGAGTATCCAGCCAGTTGTATTGACATAAATTATGTGATTTTTTTCTTTGGGTTACATTAAAGAAGCAAGTCTATACACTAAACAAACACATTAGAAAAACTTAAAGGGCGATAGCAATAAACTATGTTTTGCATACCACAAGAGCTCCTGGTCAAAGCTTACACGATTTTCGACTGTTTCAAGAATCTGGTAGCGAAATTTAATACACATTTGTAAAAAAAAACTTACCTCTCATATCTATTTCCTTCAAAAATATAGTTATTAAATAAATTTTAACTATTTTCAAATGGGAAATTTCTTTTCATTCACCCTCTTTCTCTCTCCTTCCGTTTCTCTCTTTCTATCTCTCCCTATATATATATAAATGTATATTGAAATAAAAAAATTGTCGTCTAAATTACACAAATAATAAAAGAAATAGTAACATCTCATTTTAATATATATATATTTAAGAAAATTACACAAAATAACTTGAAATATTAAAGAGTAAATTAAGTGAATAAAATCGCCATTTTACTCTGCATATATATAAATAACGAAAAATGAAAAAAATATATAAGCCGATGAGTTTCGTCCTCTAAGGCACACTCTCAGGTAAAATTTACGAATTTTTTTAACAAAAACTATTCTTATATGTAAGATACTGTTAATTATCCCAATATACATGACAACAAAATTTAAAAAAAAATGAAACAATGCGGACAAATATTATGCTCATTTTATTTAAAATCTCAAAATGTAATGTTCACGTTTGAAATTTTATTTAGAAATCTTTCTCTTATGCGCCAACTGTATAACAAATGTGTCTATAAAATTTATTGATTTTTTAAGGTGCTGATTTAACATTTCTTGCAAATATCAATTAATTGAAAGATTTTAATGAAAACTATGTGACTTATTTACTAATGTATGAAGATTTTAGTTTAATAATTATTTTTGAAAATCTACGTAGGAATAAGTTTTATATGTTTAAACACACTTGATTTCCTGAACCTTCAGGAAATTGAATTCTAATCTATTATTTCTTTTAACACATAAGTTAATGAAACATATAAATTACCTTTTTAATCAAACAGTTATTGATTTCCCAAAAATCTGTTTCGAATTTTAAATAAAACGATAACATTACTTAATTAGATACGATTTGTTTTTATAGATAATACCTATTACAGATATGAAGAAAAAAGATCGTGAATAATTCATTTTGAAAGAATAGTTTATATTTCTTTTGAATTATATGCTTTAAATTTTCAAAATTCTTTTAAATTGTCTTCAGATCATTGATTGCATTAAGATATTACATTATCAAATGAAGTATATATTCAATAATCGTCAATTGAAAATTTTACTAAAAATTATTACGCACGTAGATTTTTAAAATAATTTTATATGAGCATAAACGAGAAGAAAATGAAGTCGAAGACTATCAGAAATTTATTGTCAATATTCCTAAAATTAGATAACGGAAAATATTTCCAACATAATTAAGATTACTGGAAAAGTAACCAATCAATATAATCCGTTCACCAGTAATTTTCCTTGACAGATAAAGTCTCCGTAGATGAATAAGGCTCTTATCACTTTATCAGTTATTGTTAAGTGATGTGTGGGCGATGATATATATTGTATGGAGTTCGTATATACAGGATTAGTGCTGTTAGGGAGTACCCCTTTTTGTACGTAGGAATGGACTCGCCTAATGTGTATATATAGACATGCCTATTCAGAGAACGGCGGGTTTTGTCAAAGCGTTTTCTCGCTGCGACTACATCTCTCACTGTCAGCTCTTTGCCTACGAGAAGGGGGCGCTCTCTGCATCCGAGCAGAGAGCACTAACCCAGTCGTGGTTCCGCCGAAGGGTAGAAGCACGACAGGGGAAAAATAGACATGTACTTTTTGGCCGGAAATATAGCCCGGAGATTCCCACTCATAACTGACCATGTGTCACATGTTGCCTTTAGTGGGATGGACAGCTATATACAGTGTTTGCCACAGAGATTTTTCTCGCTGCAACGACATCTCTCACTGTCAGCACTCTGCCTTCGCGTAGAGGGCGCTGTCTGCTTCCGAGCAGAGAGCAATAACACAGTTGTGGTTCCGCCGAATGTTAGAAGAACGACTGGGGAAAAATAGACAGATATTTTATGGCTACTCATAACTGAGCATGTGCCACATGTTGCCCTTAATGATTGTTACAGAGAGTTTTCTCGCTGCGACTGCATTTCTCACTGTCAGGAAACGATAAAAGTTTATAGTGTTAATCTTAGTACCACGATATTCAGTTCTAACTGTATGATCGCTCATCTGTATGATATATCCTTGTATATATTTCCCTCTTAATTTTTATATAAATTAATTTTTATTTACTTTTCCAATTTATCATATTTGCACAAATGAATTTATTTTTTCGTGCTTAATTCTAAATATCCTCATATCTGCGCTTTTAAAATAATTTCTATGCTTTTTTTTCAACATTTTTTATAAAAACTTACAAAGGATTTTCTTTTATACTATGTAAAAAAGAAGTATCTATCTGCAATTAACTTTCGTTCAGAGGTTTGAAATTTCTATTTCTTTTACGTTTCTGTTGTCGTTTCCACATACTTTCTTCACTCCGTGCATGTTCTGACGTCTTCCTTTTTGTTAAACCCAGACGTCGCGCGGCCCCTATGTATATCTATCTATATTTGACCTGCTACATAAATTTGTGTCTATTTCACTGAGTCGTTATCAGCGGTTGTCTTCTCTTAGCTCGTTTTTGTTCTCTACTGTTTTCCGTTTTGCTTTTTATTTTGCCTATGACAACTTTTTTATTTTCTCTGTGTTCCTTTTATTTACCTTATCACGCTCTTTATTTCTTCTGTATATCTCTTTCCCCCTTTTATATTTTGATTTTCCTTTTTTTTCTTTTCCCATCTTAATTATCTTCTTTAAATTGTACGAAAAATTTCACCAAAAAAATGGGAAGTGGGATTTTTTAAAAATTTTCTTTTTCAAAAATAACGTTTATAACCAACATTATTAACTACATGATAAGACATTGTACTTTCGATGCCGGAACAAAATGTATATTTTGTAGTAAATTATAATTTGTACATGTTCTAAACTATAATTCATAATAAATATTCAGAGCACTCTTTCTATATTGAGCAAAGTTTTAATTAATATTTTGAACGTTGTTAATATTTTCTTTATTTTTTTCACTTCGATACATAAATACATAGATACATACATACATAGATACATACATACATACATACATACATACATACATACATCCATGTGTAACTTTAAAGTTATGTATATGTTATGTATAATGTTATATGTATGTAACGGTATATATATATATATATATATATATATATATATATATATATACATATATATATATATATATATATATAACTTTAAATACATGTCTTCCTGTAATGGATAAACTTAATTAAAATTTTAAAGATATTACATTTAAATATATTCCTCCCCCTCCTAAATATACCGTTTCAAACCCCTGTAAACATTTACTAGCCTCTACAATTTGATATTTGATACCCCGTCCACCTCTTGTCTCTACTGTTCAACTTTGTGACCGTTGTTAACCTCCCCTTCCACAATTTACCCCAGGGCCTTCGCCATTTGGAACAAAACAATGTCGCTGACGTGACGTAGAATCTCTATTAGAGATCCTATGTCGAAATGTACATTTGAATTTTGAAAATTGTCTCTAATTAAAAGCAATATATATATATATATATATATATATATATATATATAAATTAAGGTTAAATATAACAAATTAGGTTAATTATAAAAACTGTGCTGAAATACACATTATAAATTTTACCTATTACCTTAAATACAAACAAACCTAATACTTACCTTAAATACAACATTAAATATTAACTCCTACATTAAATTCTACTTGTTACGCACCCATTACGGACTTACCTATTATCTTAAATACTAATATTTAATTTTACCTCTTACATTAAATCTTACCTATTACACTCCACAAAATGTGATCTAATTTAAAATTTAAAATTTAATAAAAGAAAATCGATTTCTCAATCCAAAATTATGGATAAAATCAGTTTAATTATAAAAACTGTGCTTAAATACATAAATATTCTATAGTTTTACAAATAAGCGGTAAGTTAACTCCTATTCCTCCCCAACACTTACACCTCCCTTCTGTTCTCCTCCGAGAAATCCAAAGGATAAAGTCTAGTCGCAAGATCATAAAAGCTGACATCCTATCTACTAATGTTAAATCTGTCTACAAAATTCCAAGACATTCATTAATCAACTATATTCATTACCCCCACAATTTTCTACAAGATTCTAACGGACAATTCACAAGACTTATTCCGTTATCACTAACCCCCACAAACACCCTACACACAACTCACCAAATATGAGAAAAATGGCCTTCTGTTCCTGTCCAAATCACCTGATGAGACATTGCAGTATCAATATCAAACAAATGTAAGATTTGTAGTGGAATATATATATATATATATATATATATATATATATATATATATATATATATATATATATATATATATATATATATATATATATATATATAAATTGTACATGTTCTAAAATATAATTTATAATAAATATTCACAGCACTATATATTATATATCGAGCACTGTTTTAAATTAATGTTTTGGACGTTGTTAAATTATTTTTCTTCGTTCCTTATTCACTCGGATATATATATATATATATATATATATATATATATATATATATATATATATATAGGTAATTTATAATAAAATCCTTAAGGAAAGCACAAGGTAATTAATAATAAAATTCATAAGGAAAGCGGGTATGAATCAACAAAAATCAGATTTGTAGAAAAATTCAAAAGTACAAAAAGCAAGAACAGAAACAGAAAAATAATATGGTATAACATCTCTTCAATCAATCAGTTAATTTCAAGCAGGGGCATACACTACTTAAATTAATAGAAAAGCACTTTCCCAAAAATAACTCTCTGAACAAAATCTTCAATAAAAATACCATAAAATTAAATTATAGCTGTTCCAATAATCTAGAAAAAATAATAAAAATGCATAACAACAAAATATTAAAACTACACAGGAAAATTAAATCCAATATTAATAAAAGTCCGTCCCGTGACAAAAAGCTGTGTAAATGTAGAAACCCCAATCAATGCCCCATGACCAATAAATGTCTGACGAAATCTCTGACATATATGTGGTCGATCTCATCCATAAAAAATCCTAAAGAGGAAAAAATATATATTGGGAATATCATGAACGTATTTAAAAAGCGCTTTTACAATCACCTCTCATCCTTCAATAACAAAGAAAAACAAAGCAAAACGTCTCTCTCCAAATACTTTTGGAAATTAAAAAATGGAAATAAAACAGCTAAGGTTAAATGGAAAATCCCCAAACAAGCAAGAACCGCAAAATCTATAAAAGAACCATGTTTTCTTTGCCTTCAAGAAAAAATAGAGATCCTTGAATATATAAATAGTAATAAGCTTTTAAACCAGAGGAACGAAACCACAGTAAACTGTAGGCACATTAGGGACCTAACCCACAATCATGCTAGGAAATGCTACGAGTTTGACTAGATATTCTTATTATAAAAGACTAAAAATGCTACAGAAAAGTCGATCTAATAAACCTTAAAGTAAGTTCAAATACCCACAACAACATCTAAATAAATAAAATGTAAAAGTAAACGAAATAAACAGGCTCCCAAACTATAATCTAGGAATAATTAAAAATTAAAGGAAAACAAATCGATCCCCTAAATTCAAAATCAAGATTAATATATACACATTTAGATAACTTATAAGGAACTGATAAAATACAAATTTACATTTGCCCTCTAAAAAATACAAATTTTGATTTTTTATAAATAACCTCGCCTAAATACAAAACAATTCACACTTAAATAGATTAAATTACGAAAGTCTACAACAAAGTTTAATATTCCAAAAGAAAAAAATAGCTCCCAAATTAAAAAAGAATGAAAAAATAGCTCCGAAATTAAAAAAAAATCAAAAAGATTAAAATTAAAAAAATGATCCTCTAAATTCAATATTAAGATTAAATATACAAATTTAGAAACATTATAAAAGCTGACAAAATAGAAATTTGCATTTACTTCCAAAAAATGCAAGCTTAGACTTTTTAGAAACAACTATACCTAAATACAATAATAAACGAATAAACATCCCGATCCCACTAAAATAAAAACAATATAAAAATATAAAAGACAAAAATAAAATTCACAATATGCCATACTGAAAAAATACACCCCACCACTATCACGTCTATCTAAGGAACCCTAAGGAAAACAGCCTCACCACTAAATGAAAGAGAATAAATAAAATTTGTCTGGTAACAACTGACACAAATAAATCAAACACTAGCTAAGAAAGACGCCTAAAAATTCTTAAGGTCAATAAGCAAGATACGTTCCCAATCACAGACACAAAGCCCCACGCAATCACACAAAACTGACCAAGTAATCAAACCACTCCACACTCCAATCTCTGCGACATTCTTACCAAAACATATACCCGACCGATAAAAACGTACACTCCAACAGATAATACCATTAATCAACAATTTAGCACTGACACACCAGGCTCTTCAAAACTCTAACAGACAACACAAGACACATTCCCTTCATTATCAATAACCCCAACCAACCTCCCACAACAACAATGAACCAAATACAGGGAGCAGACGAATTCAGTTTTGCTCTTACCAGGAAACGTTGGGCACCCAACGTTGAAACAAACATATGATTGTAGAGGACATATATTAAAAAATAATGTACATTTTCTAAAACATAACTTATTATATATATATATATATATATATATATATATATATATATATATATATATTAATTCAGATACTTCAATCCAAGGGAAAAAAGCAAGAAGGTAAATTCCAAAAAACCGATCCTAATTAATATTAAAAAATTTATTTTAATATTAAAAAATGATACAGGAAGAGAGCTCCATGTAATAAAATATTACAGAGCAAATATATATTAAAAAAGGATTAATTCAAAGATGTTGAATGGCCATTTCGATATGAAGATCCCCACGGAGGACAACACATCACCTCAGCAACAGAAAAATCCTTTCAGAAACTGGAGAAAAATTAGTCTAATTTTCCTTTTTAAATAGATTGCAAACCAATTAAAAATTAAAATAAAATAAAAATAAAAATAAAGGGAAAGAAAAAGAAAAAGAAAACGAACAAGAAAAAGAAAAAGATAGAATAAAATCAAATAAATAAGAAAAGAAAAAATTGACATCGTCTGAGTTCGCAAAAAAAAAGAGAATGTAACTAAAATTAACAGACAGCCGTGTTAAATCGACGTAAGTTAAATGGCCATTCAACATCTTTGAATTAATCCTTTTTTAATATATATATATATATATATAATGATGTATATAATTTGACGATAGAAATAATTCTGCAAACACAATGTTAAATCTTCTACAAATTTGGTTGATTTAGCAAAGACCACGATGACGACTATATAAAAATCTTCTTGGCAGCGATTAAAACATTTCAACTGAAAAACCATTTTTCGATTACTACTCTACCCGTCATCTCCACATAAACACTTCAAAAACATTTTGTTGGAGAACACCTTCATCCCGATTTTTATTGGAACCAAATTTCACACATTTCTCTTCATAAAATATCAAGGTTATAAACTGCTTTTTCCTCTTTGCGTTTTTTCCCTGCTTTTTGCCGCCCCCGTCAGCAACAACAACAACCGTCGGCAACCAACGACCTTGTCTAAACCAGTTCACTGGACCCAAATATAAATAAAATTTAAACATATTTTATTTTATTTAAAGACACCTTTGGTACCATGCCGTAGAGTGAGCGAAGTGGGTTGTTTGGTCTGGGTTTTCAGCATCCCTTTCATACCGAAATATTCCTCATCGGGAAAACAGAGATTTAAGAAGATTTCCTTCGACGTTTGATTTCAGACTCTCAAATTCAAATTAAAATGGTATTCTAAAAATATCCGACACTCAGCTAGACGTCACTACCTCTCTACTACCTCTCTACTGACAAAGGTTTTCCGGTGCAAATTTCTATCTGAGGCCTAACATCTTTCAATACGAGTTGGCTTTGACCGTGTCCCTGGCTAGACAAAACAAAAATATCGAATCCAAACGTATTGTCTTTTGCACCCGTCTGACTTTTTCAAACAATAACCATTTTAAAACTTTTATAAACACCTGTGTTGCTAAGCGCAAATTCACTTCATTTTCAAAAATCCATACCGTGTAAGATAGTACAATTGACATGGCAAAGAATACATTCCAAACGCTGAGTAGAATATTAGTACAATATTAGGAGACAAACAAATTTCACTGGAAACAAAGAAGAGATTACATGATTGATATGTGTTATGGTGAAACGCACTTATTCTATAGTGAATAAACTCTCCCACATAATTTAAGTAGTAGTAGTAAGAGGAACGAATGTCAGTCGATGTTGGACAATAATAGTCAAGAGTTTGTCAAATACGAAAGTAGTCAGCGACCTGGCAACATTACACTGCGTAATACATATTATATCAAGTTCCTAACGTTTTGTACGTCGAACCTATTAGGACCTTCTTTAGTACAAATATTAGCCTCCACTTAGAAAATAACTCCACAAAATACGCAACATTTTAAACAACTTAAATGTGGTTCTGCAGAAGGATGCTGACGATATTATGAACGGAACACACAAGCAATGACGAGGTTTTGGAGTGCATGAACACCAAAAAATACTGATAATTAACATCAGAAAAAGACAGTTAAATATTTTTGGTCATGTAATGAGGAATAAACTCCTGAAGAATTCGATGCTCATGCGACGGATAGAAAGGAAAACAGACAAGGAATATTAACGCACAAAAATACCTAATGGACTTGATCAGACGGATAGTGAACTGGGGATTAAGTGAAATAAAATGAGAAGGGTTATTTTGAGAGAAAATTAATACGGAGAGTGGAGAACCATGGTCGCCGACGTTCTGAAGAAACATAGCTCATAGAATATATATATATATAATGAACATAATCACAGTAAGTTCACACTAATAAAAGCGGACTAAATATCCGAAAATAATGCTAACAGAAATAAACCGTTTTCTAACCCGGCGAGGACTGCCTCGTGGGTTAAATAAAGGACCGAAGAATCGTTCGTGTGAAACCGCGGTAGGTGGTGGCTCAATTCTAGATTTTGTATTATATATATATATATATATATATATATATATATATATATATATACACAATGTATATGTTTATATGTATATATATATATATATATGTGTGTGTGTGTGTGTGTGTGTGTTTATGTGTGTGTGTATGTGTGTGTTCGTGTGTATCTGTGTATGAAGCTATATATCTATCTATCTATCTATATAAATTATTACTGTAAATACATTTATTACACAAATGAGCATGTTTGTTAATTCACTGTCAGGGCTATGAAATTTTTTTGTAATCTCGAATTTGAGCTGAACGAAAAAAAGCAATTTAGACCTGCTGTGTGACGGCAACTTATTTGCATTAATTCTATCAATGCATTATCACACCCGATATCGAAAATATTTCGATAAAAGTCTGCTTGAGAAAATAACGTTTAGCAGTTAAACAAGAGGATAAAACAACAATCTTGACGATAATCTTTATCACACCTCATATATATATATATATATATATTCATGCCAAGCAATGTCATTCAATCAGTAAGAAAGAAAGGGTTACTGTGTACAAGAGATTATGATAAAAACAACTATAACGCTAA
>JBBBDQ010000253.1:2182500-2395000 GCA_037127315.1 Ascarosepion bandense
AATTTTTAACTTTAATTTTTAAAGTCCAACAATCATAGAAATTTCTGCCAAATTAAAAAAGAAAACCAAACGTTCAATTAAGCATGAAAATTTTAAAACTAAGCAAAAAGTGACAATATTTTAACGAAAGTTTCACCTATCCCGACACATAGCTTCTGCTAGTAAGGTAAAAAAAAAAATTCTTTTTAACTTTTTGGCCAATCCAAGTGATGACAAGGCGAAGGTGAGGTGCCTTTATGTGACCTGTAGACCGAAGGTGTAGAAAGATAACTAGAATCAACAGCCGGGCAAGGAAAAGTAAGAGAGAAACAAATAAGGTAACTGTCGGCCAGGATGGATGACTCCAAGATGTTTGATTGTCCATAATTGTTGCTTGATGCAGTTGTTAATTTTATGTTGGATGGTGAAGTATATATATCTTCAGCAATAGGTTTTATGACATTATCTGAATGACAGAAAGAATCAAAATAATTTGGTTTAAGTGTAGTTATATAAGCTGGGTTTGTTGGGCATGATTGATTTTTTACATAATAATGCAATGCCAGTTTAATACAGTAAATATATGGAGTGCTTTATTTTTATATCTGTAGATAAGCTTTGAATCCAAGATGTTATAAAAGCCTCGATCACTAATCAGAGCCCTTAATTGAAAGATAGGTTGTGAATTTATATGACTGGTTTTCTGGCTGTACCCAAACATAAATCTAGAATAAACCTGTTTGGGACGAAAAAGTGATTGATATCGTCTGATCAGAGTATATAGATGTGTGTACCAATCAGCAGAAGCCATTATATGAAGAAGGTATGATAATTTGCTATATTTTGCTTTCAAATAATTCAGTAAAGTAAACCTAAAACGTGTGATTTTCTACTGCAGGAATGTCTGCATCATCTGATTTTAATCCTGGATCATAATGATATTTTTTTTTACTTGGCATAAAAGCAAATATTTGGTTATATTTTAAGAAAATGGTAACCACTTTTCCTTTACCAATTTCTGTATTTTGTTTGAGCATTATTTCTGTGGTCTTTCTATTGTGTATATATGTCGAGATTTGTACATGATTATGAAATCGTCAACGTAACGTAACTTAAGGGATTTCACTTTTAAGGTGATTTTCTAAAACAATGTAACTGATAGTAAGCGCTTTTAAGAGAATATTTCCTCTTCTTATTTTTACTTTCGATAGTGTATTTTGTACTCAGACTTAAACGTTTTTAGTTTCTAGGTAGTTACATATGAATTCTACAAATCTAACTTTCAGACCACATTTCTGCAAATCTTGTAATATGCAGAATTTCTATGTGGTATTATCAGTTTTTCTAAGTTTAAAAAAGACTGACGTGACATGTTACTTACGAAGAAATGCTTCCCTGACAAAGATCTCAAGCCGCACTAAATGATCTATGGTAGACTTTTTCCTGAATGCACACTGGGTATCACTGATTAGAGCGTATATTTACAAATACTAAATCAATCGATTGTTGACCATGGATTTACACAGGCAAGTGTTTACAATTATCGGCCTGAGATTTCCAGATTCTGAGTCATACTTAACAATTTCTGAATAGCGATGAATGTCGGCACAAATCCCGGAAGGGGCCACATGTCTATATGTTGTTGATTAATTTTTGCATCAACCTAAAGCAGTTGTTTGGCAGATTCTTTAGGAATTGATAATGAATATTATCTGGTTCCAGAGCTGTATCATGGTTTTCCTTGAAATTTTCATTTAATTTCTCTATCGTAAATGCACGAATGTAGGTCCCAGCGCCATTGGATTTTAAGTCCATTTATTTTGTTTCAGCTTTTTGTTTGAACTTATCAAATGGAATGACATTCTTCCCTGATTAATTATTAGAGATAGTTTTGCTAATTCTCCAATGATATCATTTTTGCTGGTTATATAGTTTTTCTTTTTATAGAAATGTGATTTATTAGATTAGTATGAAATATTCAAGCTATCTTTTTTGTCATATAGCATACATATTTTTCCTTTTGTTGCTGAATTACTTTTGCTAACGTAAATTTTCCAACATTCTTCTTTGTTATCTTTTATTATTTTCTGAATTTTTACTTTCTTAATTTTCAGCAAGTTATTTGCTGTGTGATCCTTTTTAAAAACATGGTAATGCCCTTCTTTCGAGTTAATATTCATTTTGCATTCATTATTAAACGAATTACCATTACTTTTTTTTTTTAGTTAGCGCTCATCAATGCTTTTCTTTCTTATAAAGAACAGGTTATCTGTAAGCTTTGTTATGTTTTTCATGCATTATCCTTATTCTAGATTTTCAGAGCATAGCTTTTTCAATTACTCCAAATTACTCAATTTCCAAGATTTGTGAATTTCCTTACTTTGTCCCAAGGAGAAAAATGTTCTCTACAATCAGTATGTTCCAGACAATAAAAATACAGTTCTACAGAGTAAGTGTTTGAAAATAGACACATATAAACAGGGAATCTATCGTAATTGATTCATAATTCGTTATCTATCATATATTTTATACACTTTCCTTTCAGTTTATTACATTTATAACCCCATATGCTACCGTGACAATTATAATCCTTAAGTTACATAAAGGGAGCAGAAGAATACTTTATAATTTCCTTCAATTCAGTTTTCTTTTATCTTTTCATTCAGTGAAATGTAGACCGAACAGATGTTTAATTGGTCTGTGCAGCATTAATTTCACAGCTATTGCTTAAACGTTTGTTGTCCGTCTGAACTGTATTTGTGCAACACGATTGCCCTCTCAGATAAACGTACCATCTCTGGCCCGAAGAACAATGTCGTTTATATAACTGCATTGCTGGTAATCTCTAATATTTATTTGTCATCCCTCTTACGCAAAGGAGTCCTGGTCGCCGTAACTAGGTCTGTTATCAACAGAAACATATCGGTAGTGTTTTCGTTCATTCTAAGTTAGTTATATTGCATTGTTTTATACATAACAGAGATATTTTATTTATGACTTACAAGTTTTTGATTTGCTTTTGTTTAGTAGTTAATCCGTTTGTGGGTTTGAATACTAAGCTTATGATGATATTCAAATTTTCAAAACGATATATATATATATATATATATATATATATATATATATATATATATATATATATATAATGTGCGCATGTTTATTGTGTTTGACCGAATATCTGTATCAAACTTTTTTTTGAAAAATTTGTCTCGACAAAGAATATTTTAATTATTCTTGTTCTTGCTTTTATTCCGATCATTTTGGAGAGTGAAATTTGTAATAAATTATAAAATAATTTTGTTTAAATCTAATAAATGTAATTTCAGTTTCGAAAAGCTTTCTGAAAATCGGATGTTTGATAATCAGGTATTGGTAAAATATAGGATTGTAAATAGACAGACAACATTTGAAAATATTAAACAAATTAAATAATTGTTAGCTTTTATGTATATATTTCCCTATATAAAAGACAGAAATGTCATTTCAAATAATAACTCTTAAATATATAAATTTTATGAGAATAATTTTTTCTCATCACTTCAAAATCGTTTCCCTGAAAGAATAATATAAGTAGAAGTTTCAGATAGCAAGCATAATTTCAGATGTACACAATTTCAAAACGGTAAACACTTCTATCATAAAAGGTGGCATATCATCACTATCATAAAAGGTGGTATATCATCACTATCATATATTTCTGACTCTTACGCAGTTGTCAATATTCGTCGGGAAGTGCGGGAAATGTTTAATTATGCTTCTCATGGCGATATATGGAACTCTAATCTTATCATTGTAGGCCATATTTATTGCAAAGCTGGCTGTTTAATCGGCTTTATTGTTTAAGTATATTTCCAGTGTATCTAGGGGATAACATCGTACAATCTTCATTGACTAGCTTAGAGATTTCAGTCTGCTCATGTGTTTAGCAATTAAGGAGATTTATGTGTTCCGCTTATCATGTATAGTTACAGGGAAAGCCATTCTAAGAATATATAATCTTTAAATCGCTTTCTGGAATGATCCGGAATGACAGATCTATGGAACTAATCATGGATGTGCATTTGGAAGAATGGATCAGCTAAATATGTTAATCAATAACGAAAAAGTAAAAAGCCTATTAAACTTACACAATATTCTAATGAAATGCGTTGATTATTCAGTGGTCATATTTTGGTATATTTTCGATATGAAAAGTATAAATATAAGTAACACATTAAATATCTGGCCTGTCATTGTAAAATCTTTATATCACGCCACAGTATGTGTGTCTCTTTATTATAAATTATCTAATTATACCTTAAAACAAAGTTATTTACTTTGTCTCAAATAGAAGAGACAGATTTTGTGGCTTGTTAATGTATCCAAATATCAACTAACTGTACAGCATTTGAAGGAATTTATGTGTATCTTATACTCATATGTCCATTCCTATTTGAGCTTGAATATGAAAAATTATTTTTTTGAAAGCATACATATTTAGAATAACACACGTCTATTATAATATACGCTCTGATATCTGTCACGTAAATTTAATTTTTTCCGACAAAGTAACACTCTAGTGATAAGAAAGAAAAATCTGATTATATCTTATTTAAAATTAATCATATGCACTAAATTTTGATCTTCTACTAAGAATTATGTGTATCATTAATTAACGTATGAGTCTATCAGAGGAAATGTGTTATAAACAAAACAGTTCTTTTTGCTTGTTATCTATTTGATATTCGATAGCGATTTTACCGTACGTTCAGAGAGTAAATTTAATTTAGATACTGAAATATCAAGTTAAACTTCTTGGCGAACATCAGTTCTGCAGGCGACATTCCAGACACTGTGTTTGAGTTGGTTCCATTCTGAAAACATCCAGAATATTTTATAGCCACACTTTATTTGACTTTTCTCACATCGATATTTTAAGACATTTTCAAACGTAGCGACGCACCGTTCGGTTTGTTCCCTTTGATCTTGCGTGTTAAAGGAAACTTGTAAATTGTTCTATTGCTAATGATATACAGAAATGTTTAAATTCATTAGCCGAGCTTTGTGTCCTGTTATCTGAAAAAATAATTAGGTAAACTGAACACTGCAAAAATCTCGTGTAAATAATACATCGCTGCAGTGGTATTCGTTTCAATATTTTTGGCCTTTTAGTGTAAGTATCGGCTACCACTGGGTTGTATGCTTCATTTAACGGTCTTGCGAAATTTATATAGATTTTTAGCAATGGAATATTGATTTTCGGCTAAGACTGAAATTTTATAGGTGGTGAATTCACTGACAGAGCACATCCTCGGCATGATTTTATTAAATTTTTCAAATTTTTATCCATTTTTGCCATTACATATAACACCTAATTGAGGATTTCATGCTAGAAATTTCCTGAAGATCTTATGAAAAATTCTTATAGCCTACCTATTCTCAAAGATACTCGTATCACAATTCTTTCTACGTATAAAAATGCATTATTTCATCTAGAAAATATATTTTCATTAAATCTTATTAGCTTGTTTACTTTTATTTTACCGTCTTATTTATCCAACCAAATTCTTATTACTTCTTATTTCTTATTAAAACTTTTTCAAACTTGCTGTAGTTTTTTTTAGCATTTTTAAGGATCTTAAAACCTGAGATCTTGGTTTTACTTTCCATCTTCATATTTGTGCTGCATCACCTCTCCAATACCGGAATCACTTGAATCTGATGCAACAATAATCATTTATTGAAGGTCAAGATGAGCTATTGATTAGTTTGACGTTAAAACTTTATGATATCTTCGAAAGAAATTTGATATTTATCTAATCAATAACATTTAATTTTGTTTTCAGGTTATTCGATGGTTCTCTTAATTCATGAATGTTAGTATATATACATGATAGTAATTAGAAAACCGTTCCAATTCTTCTAGGTTTTTTGTATTTGTTAGAGAGGGCATGTATTTTATTGTTGTAGAGCATGAATGATCTGGTCTTCTAAACTTACCATCTACTATTTGTCTTAGATATTTAATTCTGGATATTAACAATTCGCATTTTCCTTTCAGTGATCTTAAAACCATACTTTTTTATTCTCTCAAATAGTTATTTTGTTTTACATCTGCTTTGAGATATCCATCTCCTCAATCCTTGCAGTAAATAAACAAAACTTTCACAATCTTCCGCTAATTTTCTGGAGGGAGAATTTGGGATCGATTTCTAATTTAGTAAGTATCCTGGATATTATTTCTGCGCTCATATTAAAAGTTAATTCTGGAATTATGCGTTTAATTTAATACGGAATTAATTGAAAGTCACACATTCTTGTTTTACGACACTTGCATGAGTGAAAAGTATGTATGCATAAAATTTATTAAGTTAAGACATTACCATCCTTGTATTAAATAATGAGCTTCCTATGATTGAAAATCTTCGATAGTTTTACTAGAGGTTCACTTAAATTTATCTCACATGTTCTTTTGGTAAAATAAACATTTTCATATATTTCATGTTAAAAAGTGGACAAATATCTGAGAAATAAACGAAAATCCTTTTCAGCATTTCAACGCAATCAATCACTTTTAAAGATCCCTTCAAATCATCTATAATAAGCTGGAATAATTATCTTTTTGTCTGAATTGCATACATATTTGTTAATTTAATTAGCAACAGTATAGGGAGTGAATAAATCTGTAATTTTCATTCAGTAGTTTTAATAAATATTGATTGCAAATATAATTACTGTTTATGATGTTGTTTTTGTTGATTAATTATTGTTTTCTGTTGTGGCTTTTGTAGCATCAACTTTTGAATTATGATAAATTTAAGGTCTTTTAATTTAATATAATCAACCGAATATTTTAAGGATTAATTTTTGAATAACTTCACTTGATTATTTCACTGTGGTCCTGAAAATATGGCGCCGATTTGATGGAGAAAAGATAAATATTAACTAAATATCTTATTACGAATTGTAGGGCATTAATTTTATCCTCGTGTAAGATCAAATGAGTAATAAAAACCGCCATTTTGTACAATCACATATATTAGACGTAACGCCTTTTATTAATACAATCAAACACTTTTCTCTCTCTCTCTCTCTCTCTCTATATATATATATATATATATATATATATATAGTCATCCTATAGTAATGACTATATATATATATATATATATAGTCATCCGCTGACAGATATGTTTCGCTGCATCACAGTTAGACATCCTATTGCTTTTAATCCCGGATTGAAACCCGACCGAATTGGCGTCAGTCGGTAAACTTCCTTTAAGCTATGGACGCTTGGTAGAAGAAGGCAGACTTTTAGCATATGATGTATCGTTCGCCAATGGCCAGAGTGCTATAATTCATTACTGAGTGAGCGATGCGTAGATGCTAGAGTAACTACTGTTTTTTTTTTCAAATTCTTCCAGAGTGCTCAATCAAGGGTGTGAGAGCGTAAATAGCGATCCTCAGACCGATCTGTTTTGCTATATCACAGCTCATCAGTACGGTTAGACATCCGATTAATTTTAACCAAGGATTGTAACCCGACCGAATTGGCGTCAGTCGGCAATTCAACCTATTATTATTATTATTATTATTATTATTATTATTATTGCATTGTCAAGAGACACCACCAACACGATTCCTCTAATTAAATCAAATGGATGTCGACTATTTTTGTTCACTGGCGAACCTTCTTCAAACTCAAATGTCGGCAGCAGCACTTTATTCATATGTGACTGATATGATCTGACTTTTTCGCAAACCATCATTGAGTGCAGATCACAATCTCTAAATCTTGGCTCTCTGTTTGGCTACTAAAGTTGGCTGCAACCTGGAAACAAAGACTCGCCGGTCGTGTCTCGATCGCGATATTCAGCGCCTGGGTATGGATGTGTAATATGTTGGGGAGATCAATATTTCAGCTTGCGAAAATGAATATGTGGTATCGTTAAGATTTCACACGTACAAAAAGTGTTTCCTGGCCGGTGATTGGGACTTTTGATGCAAAGCAGGCTTTGCGTGCGGGATGTTGATATAAAGGTTAAGACTCTTCCTCTCATATGGATTTATACGTCAAATGACGTTGCGTGGTGGTTTGATATTTTTTTTGGCTGATCGATCCGATCTTGATGACATCTCATCAGGCAGTTTTTGCTTTCGTGAGATCGATGTTCTTGAACCCGTCTTTGATTGAATAGTACAAAAGTGGGTTCTGACAATCCAGATGTAAAGCCATTTCAAGATAACAGGGGCAAGTTCAATAAGTATCGAAATAAGCACCCCCTTAAAATAGTGTGAACTTGAAATAATAGGGGTGGCCAAGATTAGGCGGTGCTTTCTATCTACATCGAGAATTAACAGAGGAGGTGGTTGGAAATAAATGGTGAATACTTTTAAAGCTAAATTTTTGAGATAATAACCTACGAAACATCAAGAAACATCAATCGCACTGACTTAGGGCGAGTTTAAAAGTATATATCCAGCGGCATTGAATATGTCCCCTGAGATGCGTGCATAGGAATAGATAATGATGCCAATAGGCATTTTGCGTGCGTCTCATTGCCGGACAAGCGGCCCGTGACTACAAACACAGGCATCTATGCGGAAATGCGTAATTACTTTCAGGAACTGTCTCACCAGAGAGCACTGCGTATTCCGAAAACTATTTGTTTTTTTTTTTTGTTTTTTTTTTCATCACATATCAATCTTAGTATATTATTTATTGCCTATATGATTTTTAGAATCAGTTCTAATGAATAGAATATGTATTCTTCTTAATAAATCTGTTTGTAGATCAGGAAGTTGGTTTGCGTATATTTACGGTATATCAACATCTTTGTGTTATTTTATTATCAGGATTTTTTCATGGTATATTAAACTAAATGCCAACATTTTTAAGACATCTGTTTATACATAAATAAACATAACCATATATATATATATATATATATATTACTTGTAACAAAAACAAACTCTGAATCAAGTTTTATTGTAACCCCTGAAATGATTACACTCGTCGAGAATAAACAAATGTCTCGTTTGTTGGGTTTAAAACTGAATGGGATATTTATTGCCAAAAATGTTTCTTTTGAAAAGAAGACGTTCTCTTTGTAAAAATCAGTTTATAGATCATATTCCTTTGATATATTTTTGTAAAAAGGTTTTGTTGAGAGTTGGATGCATAATATATACTACTAGAAAGGTAGACCACTTTTAGATATGATAGTATACCATCCTTATTCACTTTTTGACCAGCTCAAGCAGGCTATGAGTATTGTAAAATTACAGTCTAGAGACATTGATTTCTGGACATTCTGTCAATATCTGTTTAATGGTTAATGTTGTTTAATGTGCTTTGCACACCGGTTGAAAGTCCTTTGTTACTAAGAAAAAAATGTGTTCCATCTCATTTGCGCCATCGGATGTCTACGACCTCCACCTTTTGAGACTTTCTGAAGTATGTACTATTTAATCCCTGATTGGGCTCGATCGGTGAACATTATTACATATGTAATTGTCGGAGTATTCTTGTCATTTCCATTATGCAACTTCATTGCATTTTATAGTTGTTTGCACCATAGTGTTTATGTTTTTTTAAACTTATTTAATTCACAGTTTCAGCCATTTGTTTCTTGTTTTTTTCTCTTTATTTCTATCTCATTCAAATATTGAAAAGTCTTTTAATTAAATCTATCAGCTTTTAATACGTTGTTTCCATTCTCTTTAGCGATGTACTTAATATAATGTTTGGGTACTTTAGTTGAAGTGTAGGCAACCTCTGAACTTTGCATAACAGTTAAAAAGAGAGATCTGAATTTGAGGTGATGTTTTAATTTTATTTGCATTTAACTGTTTCTTCTTTACCTCCACCAGTTTCAGCCGTTACAAATTATTCGTAATATATTTCAATGTTTTGAAGGTGTACAAATCTCTAAATAAACTCGTTATACTTTTTAGTCTGATATGAGTTATTCCAAAATTTTCTATTCTTGCTCATGATGTCACTGTCATATACCCTCCAACTAAATTTTAGATTCTATAAAAAAAAGATTCTTTTAAATATTATCCTCCCCCATAATTTCCTTTTTTCTATTACATACATATTCGAGAATAAGAAGGATGATTTACTTGGGAATGCGCGCATTTAATTTCATCCTGGCTCTCATCGTCACATTGATCAGATTTTTTCGTCTCATTTTGCACATGTCTAACGACACCTGTTAGTGTCTCTGTGATATCAGAATTTCTGAAATCTAAAAATCTCCGAAATGATGGGATATATAGATCTACTGGAGCGACATTTTAGCTATATTTGATTTTAGATAGAATTTTATTCGTGTTAAAAGTAAGGATGTATATGACCGTAAATAATTTGTCACCATTTCTTCGTCAACATTCTCCGGTTATCGGAGTCTCCCTGGCTACATAAGGCAATTAAAATTTCTTTTATGGCTAGTGGCATCTTCCTCCTTCTATTTGGTCTCTTTGATGTGTTAGACATTGCTTTCTCGAAAACGAAATGATACAGTCTCGAGAAACGTGTTTAAACCAAGGACTCGAGCAAAAACCTCCTAAGAAGTTCGCTTTAGTCACAATTTCAGAATCAGAATACTAATATTATCGCTGTTTTTTTTAAATTTTTGTATTCATAATTCATATGAATTATATTATTGCTGCCTGTGCTCCTCAACCAATTCAAAATCCACCGTTAGGATATACGAATTGGAGAACACCAATCGATCTGGCAGTGCAGGACTACACAAAGTAGTATACTCGCACTCATGAGAGACCCGGAAAACTTGTTGCCACATTTGCTGTACCCAATTATTCAGTGAACAAACTGAATCGTTGACATACATATCTTAGCGTCATATTCTCTACGAAGTGATCGGCCCTCAACCAGCATCTACTAACTCCTATATGAAAGGTTAATATTGTTTATCCGCTAGTTAATTTCGGTAGAGTTACCCGAAATTATTCACTCTATAGCGCTATAGGCATTAGGGCTTCACCGACCCAGCCGATTCTTTTGATCATGTCACACCGGCTGAATGTCTAGTGAAGGAAATGGGCTGAGGTATTGCGTTATGTGTCTGAAGTATCAATAAGTTCACAAAGAAAATCTGTAAAATATTGTAATTGTTGATAATACGAGACAGATCATAACTGAAATTTTTCTTTATTCAAAATAAAAACTTTACCGATGTACTAAATAAATTCAAGACATAAAAATGTAATATATCATTAAGTTACCTGATAATTTTTATACATTAGAGGAACATAATTCGTTTATGAGAAATAAAAAAGCTAAAAGTAAGTAAAACAGGCAAATACTTTCATAGAAATACAAATCAGGAATTCAGAGCAAGTTCTACAGATATCATTTTCTTAATATAGTCGCACATTATAAATAGAGAACACGCATAATAAGAGGCAAAACATAATGCTAATGTGTAAAAGATAAGTGTTCGTTCTGATCGTTTAGTTTCTTTTCTTTTATGGCATATCACCAAAACCGTTAATTTTACTTCAAGAAGAGTTTTATAATAGATTTGTATGAATATAAAACATATTATTCGTAAGAAATCAGCTGATAGATCAGCTTTCATTGACATATTTTTGCAAAGAATTTTTTGTTGTGAGTCAGTTGTATTACTTGCATATATATATATATATATATATATATATATATATATATATATATATATATATATATATATAGTCATCCGCAGACAGATATGTTTCGCTGTATCACCGCTCATCAGTACGGTTAGACTCCGATTGCTTTTAACCCATGACCGAAATCCGACTGAACCGGTGTCAGTCGGTGATTCTACCTCTGGGCTATGGGCGCTCGGCAGATATCGACCACGAAGGATACATTGTCTAAATGAAGCCTATATAATAAAATTTTCGATTCTACGCAAATAACCATCTCTGCTCTGAAATGTACCGTTATGTCAACAATGTAAACAATATTACGAAAAAATCCCAAAGATTAACGATATGATTTAACAACCGGCCCGGCATACTCTAATTATTTGTTTGAGTTTTTTGTTTAAAAATTGAGTTATATAGGGTTGCTTTAACCCAGTTCATATATATATATATATATATATATATATATATATATATATATATATATATATATTTTCAATAAATGTTAATATTATCTTAAATAAAATGTATTTGTTTCAATTGTTATTGTAAAAGTGCTTATTTGTTTCCCATCATTTGGGAGATTAACTAAGCAACCACCCTCGGAATGATTGGATTTAGAAAAAAACAGCAATGAAGATCTACCTAAAATCACCTCACAAACGCACGATCAAAGATGCAGTTTATCTTCATAATCAAGACGCTTTATTGAAGCATACCCAGGTGCAGACTTCCATTCGGTGTATGCGGAATCGCCAACGGTCAGGGCATTCCGGTTGTTTTTTTTAATCGTCTCACCCCAACAAGGCATTCCACTGCCACTATAGCGCATGGGGTTACATAGAGGGATTGGGTATATGAAATGTCAGAAGGAAGGGTGATAGACGACTTAGTATGTACATAGGGAGAGAGTTGGAAAGAGTGGGTGTGAGTTAGTGTGTTAGGAGTTGTCTAGGGATTGTGATTGACGGTTTGATTTTGTGCCTTTTGCTGATATTACTGGATGTCAACCTCAAAGTGTTACTTGATACCGACGAGGATATTATAATAAATCCGTATGAATAGGAAATGTATTCTTTTTAAGACATCAATTATAATTCATGCTTTATAAACGCATTTTGTGAAGAAGTCTTTGTCGGCACTCGAATGCATAAAAGATTCAAATTAATTCTTTTTTTTTTCATGAATGCACATAAGTAATCTATGATTTGGCTATTCATTTCCAAATACAAAATCACAGTGTTCTTGATTATTATGTCCATGGTTTAATACAGACAAATGTTTAACGCTATCAGTGAGTAATTTCCAGGTTCATAATCATCCTTCTAATTTTTCGGAATAAGGATGATGAAAGAGTGTCTCGAGAAATCTGGGAAGTGGACACTTGTGCATAATTTGTGGAAATAATTTTAACAATATTTTCATGGATGCCTTGACTGCTATTTATGAATTGATAATGAATACCATTTGGTTCCAAAACTGACTTTCTTTAAAGATTTATTCAATTCGTCTATTGTAAATTGGAAGTTTCAGTTCTTTTATTATTTTCGGCTTTTTGTTTGAACTTAATAATTTGTGGACGGCCATTCTTAGCTGATTAGTTTTTAGACATTGTTTGTACTAATTCGATACTAATATTCATTTTGCTATTTACTTTAGTATTATTTACAGAAGGTGGTTTTTTGGCATTATTAAGTAATCGAATAGCTATCTTCTTTATGATATTCTAAACAAATTTTCATTTTTGCTGAAGTAATTCTGTGAATGTAATTTTTCCAACATCATTTTTGATATCTTAGATTGTTTTGCCTAGCTTTCCATTGAAGTTGCTCACATTCCAACAATGCCCCTCTTCTTATTCAAATATCCTTTTGCAATCATTATTAAACCATAATCGATGACGTTTTCGTTTATAATTTTTACAATTTGCGACTTATGCCTTAGCTATAGATAATACGAATTCTGTATATTTTATTAAGGCCTTGATGCATAGCCATTCTTCAAAGTTTTCACTACATGTATGTTGAAAAAAATCCCAATTTGCTTAATAATTTTTGCAAACAAATTCAAAAATTAAAGCTACCACATATGTTCATCAAGGCTTTCAAGAAAATATCCATAAAATAAATGGTAGAGAGATAAATCGATTTCAGAATGAGTGTCAGAGTATATACACATAAAAATTTGGGATTTATCCTTTAGCATACACAAATCATTGTTAATTCTAAGAGATTCCATACAATTCCCTTTTAGACGTGTATCTTTACATCCCAATATGACACTGTGACAATTCAAATCCCCTAGTACTATAGAGGAAGCAGAAATTAACCGATATTAATTGGTCTGTATAGTATCATTATTACAGCTATTGCCTGTAAGTTTGTTGTCAAGGAGAATTTAACACCTGATGCCCGAAGATCAGTGCATTTTATTCTTCGTACGTTATAATAATTAACTTTTTCATTGCTCTTAAAGAGTTTTTCCTGAAAGCAGATAAAAGCAGGAATCAGTTATATTATTAAAAAAATCAGATCGTTAATATTTGCCTTCATTCGTCGGCAGTTCCATTGCAATATGCTCTGCATAATTGTACGTGTTTATGCATGGCTGGTGTTTTTGATTTGTTTTGGAGATTTAGCTATTTCTGTGTTTTGGTTCTATACGTCCATCTCTCGTAAATAATCAAAATGATTTGCAGAAGAGACTAGTAGCTTCTTCTTGGTCGTTTCTATTCTTTTCGGTGATGGGTTTAAGCTAATATTTTACGAATTCCATGGTCGTATACGTGATCTCTGTGTCTTCTATTTATCGAAGGCTTAATAATTTTGGACAGAATGCACTGTATCTAAGAAAATGTTATACTCATATTGGCAGTGTCCTTTACTTTTTAAATTTTTCCTAGGTCAGAATTTCTCCTTTATACATACATACATACATACATACATATATATATATATATATATATATATATATATATATATAACACAGTAAAATGCTCCAGCAGCGACAGGTTAGAATTTCCACAATGTCCGAATCCATATATATATATATATATATATATATAAATCGGGCCAATCAATCGTCTCTATGCAAAAAAGTATTTCATTAAAGATCCTATACATCTCAGTCTGATCGGATTTATTTGCATTTTTCCTTATATGTTATTTTTGCAAAGCTGGCTTCTCATATTCATTTCAAATGCTTTCTTTCTTTCTGTAAAGGAATTTTCCTTTTATGTTTTACTTCCGCAAACATTTGATAATTACCCACAAGTACTAAAGAAAAATAGATAATTTTTCTAGTAATTTGCGCATTTAATCTCATATTGGTTCTCATCTTAACAATGATCAAATTATTTTGGGCCACATTATTTGCATAGAGATCGATTCCCACCGTTAGTTCTGTAATGTCCAAATGTCTGACTTCTAAATATCTTAAAGGGGGCATGATACATTACTTCATTGGCTTGGTTTTGTAACCTATTGTAATTTTAGATAGAAATTCTAGTTAATGATATTTAAGGAATGTATATATTCGTAAATCTGTTTCAGCAGTTGTAATTTAGATACTTTAGTAATAACAGACTCTCTGCCAACCCAAGGCAGATTAAATTTATTCTTGTGTGGCCAAAGTTAGCTTTCTAATACTAAATATTCATTTTTGATGTATTCAGATTTGTGTGACAGAAAGTTTTTATATTGGTGTTTTGAAAGTGTCTCATTTCCATTGAAGAATCTCCCTGTATTATACTTCTAAACTTTTGTAAATCAAATCGATTTCTCTCACATTTCTATCTGATCTCTAATTAATCCGGCTGGATGTTTTTCAAAAACGTTCCCACCCCGCAAAATACTCGAGCACAAAATATCTCAGAAATTCTATATTAAATTTTTTTTTCGGAATCTGAAACCGAAAGCTATGGCTTGAGGAACTTATTTGATTCTTAATTTATATGAATTAAATGCTACTGTTTGTGCTACCCATCAAGTTTGGGGTCTACTTATGGAACTGTCAATGAGAAAACCCAATCGCCTTGATAGGTCAGTTTTACTCATACCAGTATACTCACATTCTTGAGAGACCCTAAGCACTCATCACAACATTTGTTGCACTAACCAAACTTTCATTTAATAAAATGAATGTTTTACAGTTATGCCTGAACATAAATGTCTCTACGAGCCAAGTGACCATCAGATAGCGCGTTCTAACGACTATACATTATGTTGAGATGTTATTCATTTGAGTACATTTAACATAAAATATTAAATTCGGCATCATTATAGAGTGACCAGCCGGTTGATCATATCGGGCCTCTCCGACCGTCAGTCTCGTAAAATTAAGGCCCAAATTAGTGTGTGGTGATCTTAACTAAGATACGTGTACTCCCTGATTCTCAAAGCTTAGTGTCATATGTGTTGATGTTTTGCTGGTATTCTTTTATTTTCAGTTTCTCGTTTTCGCTTAGGTAATATGTCCTGATGAAACCATACATTTTTGGATATCGTACTGAACACAATGTCAGTACGATTGATACATTTGCCCTCGAAGAAAGATGTAACGCTTTTGGAGTAACCATGAACATTACAAAAGGGCAGCTGGGAATCTTTTCTCCTAATTTTGAATAATAAACAAATTTTCGGCCATAACCACTAAAGCTGGGTTGCAACAGATGGATTCGTACATTGTGAATATTCTAGCCTGTCGCTGATGGAGCATTTTTACGGTAGTGTAATGTTGTTGACCCCATTGCTGGTCCTGCGGTGCCGCTGGATACCTGTCGAAAGCATGTCACGAGAAGAAGACAGTACCACAACCAATGCTATCATCAGTGCCAATAGTAGAAGAAGGGAGAGAAAATTCTTACTGGTATAATGGGACGGAAATGTCAAGAAGGGATTTAGAGGCTGTTACACCTCCTAACAAGCAGGATGCCACAGCGTCAAAGAGTGGGTAGAAGCAGAAAGAATCAAAGAAAAATCAGTTCCAACAGGTGAAACAGCCACCTAAGTAGAAAATTCAAAATTATCAGCATGATAGAACACAGAAGTTTCCTATGAACCCACCCCATGGTTATGATCTTAACTAGGTAAACAAAGCGTCTACGAGTAGGTGTTGTTCCTACCTTTTTCCCGAGGTACTCTGTTGTTGATAATTTTTTCAGTTCCAGGTTAGGATTCCCAGACCTCCGAGTCTATTTCGTTCTCTTTTTTATCTTTACTGGGTCAGACTTTCATTTTCCCATTCCTTTATTTATTTATTCGTTATCCTTTACCTCTGCGTTAGTTACTGTGCTTATAGATTCTGCCTATTGAATGCATACACCGGTTATTCTTAGTTTTGCTGGGTGGAAAGTTCTTATAAAATTTGGATATTTAGTTTGAATTTTTCTTTATATATATTTTAGCTTGATTTGGATATTCACCTGCAACTTTTATTTACATTTATATTAAGATATATTTTTCTAAAAAGGGAAAAAAACCATAAATGTGTAGAAAAGAACAACGTTTTACTTGCTGGATTAAATATTTTCTTTTTTTTAGGTCATTCTGCGAATTTGTGAAATTTTGAAGCATACGGTGATGTAAGGTGATAGACGGTTTCTTTATGGTAAATGAACATTATAATGAGGGACTGGGTCTATGAGTGAAAGCGTTTACAAGTCTAAAACTACTCCTCTTCAGGTAATATGCCAAACTTATTGTATAATTTCTTTATTAAATATATTACATGTATGTGCGTCTCATCTTTCCTGTTATTTTGCAAAAGGGTCTTTCATTTAACTTTCTAATCATTTTCTGGCTTCTATGAATGTGATCTTTCTGCTATATATGCGTCTTGTTTTCCAGAAATAGCACGATTGCGAATATGCGCATTGGTTTACCTGGAGGTTACTTAATCGTAACTCATTCTGGTATTCTTCTTCCGTATAAACTGAAAAACGTTTGGTTATATTTTGACTTTCTTAGATTTGAAGATATCACCAGAAGCCATGTTTATTTCCTCTTGAAGCACATTAATGAAGCAAGAATACATTATATCCTGTATTTATTTGGTATATATGTGTTGTAATAATATTTCCCTTCTCTTTAGATGGGGCTTCATAGTAATTCTTGACGCCGTCGCTTTCTAAGGCAAATGTGATTTCATCATATGTGTCGTGAGTCAACATTCTGCTTCAAGATTTAAATCTTTCATGGAAGAATATTTTATCACAAATGTTCATTTTAATATTTTCGACGTTTTTCCAATTTTCTATTTCCGCCAGCAAATTTATGTTTCTTAATTTAACATTTAAATGTTGAATCACATTGGGCATCAGTTCAATCCGAAAAAAAAAAACTTTTGTTTTGATTTCTCTGGGGTATATCCAACTCAGTTGGTAGATATGACTAATATCTAACTACTAATGCCGACAATTATTTTAATTGATATTTTTATGAATAGAAAATGTATTTTTGTAAGATATCTGTTTATACATCAGGTTTTATTGGTATATTTTTATAAAGATGGTTATGCCGAGAGAAATACATATTGCTGATAATATTTTGTTACTTCTAATATTTAATGCCGGTTCATAAATAGAATATTTACTAAAAATATCTATAATTTCATAGTATTTTGACTTCGTTTTGGTGTAAGTTATTTGGCCATAGCAGAGACTAACAGGTGATATTACCTCGAGTAAGAATAGACCTGGAAATAGCAGCATTTAAGAAACGGTTCCTACGCTGATCTATACCACTACATTAGAGGTTGATGCCAAATGATGTTTATTGTTTTAATATAAGAATATCTCATTAGGAGTTAACATTCTAAAAATGGGCAGTCTGCGCGTTGTGAAATCTCTGTTGTCAAATCAAGGGTTAAGTTTTGGTAGAAGAGTTTCCAGTAGAGCACAAGCAATCTTGCAAAGAATGCACGTTACATTTTTATAATCAGTGTCTAAAATGTCTGTTGGATTTTGCTTATTCATAAGCCTGACGAAATGAAATATACATCCTTTGTTGCCAAACTACCTGGGAGCCCACATTAGAAAGTGTCAGTAGGAGAACACAGCACTTGTCAGGTCAGAACAAGATGAAACATTTGATGCACTTCCTAAACCTTAAATATATAAACTGGTATGTTTATAGCCCTAAATCTAGATCTCTTTGAAACGATGATCTTTAGATATTGCCTGATTAATGCTTATAAGTTTGATAGACTGAATTTTATCCCAGCCAAAAATTAGTGCATTTTTTCTTGCAAAATCCTCCATGCATTTATGTAGTTATAGGTGCAGTGGCTTGGCAAGATAAGGTCGACTGATTGAATCGTGTCTCTTCGACCGACTGACCGTCTCGTGGCAAAGTGATGTGTTGGGAATCAACTATTATTACTGGATTAAATGGATTGCTTAAATCGCAGGATTTCATCCCCAGACATTACGTGGTACCACCTAAGGCAAAACGTGACCACGTTCGGGGTTGTTACCCCTCTGCAGAGATGCAATTGATGTATTTCGAATCCCCAGTCGACAGAACGTGTTTGAGCGTTAACTATTGTGATATACACGGCAGCCTGACTTATACCTTTTTCTGGTTAGAACTGTGAACTACAGGTATTAAATATTAATTTAAGCGATTAAAATTCACCCAAAGAGAGTCTTCTCTGTGAGATGATGTTAATCGTCATATGCAGAAGATTAATACCCAGGGGTTTGTAGGAAGAGGTACGTATAATAAGTTAAAATAAATACTAAATTAGAGAATGTCTGATGTTTTCATCTGGAATTGATAGAGGAAATAAATATGCAACATGTAATGTTCATTTAACTGAATTACCTGCAAAAATAAATATCATGTGTAAGTTTATATGAACGACTTTTGGTGGAACAGTCTCATGGTACAGGTTAAGTCATAACTCCACTTCTCTTTACTTGATTTTCTATGTATACTCAGTGAAAACTGAATATCTCTGTGGTTGTGCATTCATATCTATGATGACGTAGTCGGAATATATTTTTTTCTGCGACAAAAGATAAATACTCTAATTTTTTATTATTTTGCTGAATGCTTCAAATCAGTATATTAGATTTTTAATGAATAAAGAAACCAAAGTGATAACGATATGACATTTTTGGATCAAATAAAATGTTTCGTTTGGTAATGTCTACAAAAAATGTCCTATATCCTGCAAAATAAAATTAACAAGTGAATATTTCTTGTGTAGAATCTGAATTCGTGACAATTATTCTGTGTGTGTAAATTAAAACTATTCTCTCCGATTTTCTTTCAAGCCTTTATCCACTAAGCTATCCGCGTACACATGTTTACAATAATTCGTATTTCAGTCCGGTAACCTAGTTAGGTAGACTTCATTCAATTGTTGCTTAATATCTAGGCTTGCATAAAAACCGGTGTCACTTGATAATGTCTGTAAGCCCACACTTAATTATTTCAGATATTTTTTAAATGTCTAAGATTTTTACTGATATTAAATGTTACTTTTGAAACTATCGTACAGATGAATAAATGCCAACTATTTTTTTACAAGGCTTTGAAGCGTTCTCAAGAAGAAAAACAATGTCTAACTCAGTTTACGTCTTGTCATTTTTCCAAAACTAATCAAAGCGGATGAAGTGCACCTTCCTGTGGTCATCGCGATCATAAAAATTAAGAACCTATCATTTAAAAATAAACAAAGTAGTCTACTTTCACAAACTAAATTAATAGATTTGTGCACTGGACGGACGATATCTAAGTGGTTGATAATTATTTCCGTCAGTACAGGACTGTAAACAGTTTAAAGGACTTCACCTTAGGGGACATCTTTCAATCAATGAAGGTTTGATTACCGATGCGTGATAAAATATTTAGGCTTCATTAGACGCATTTGCCCGCCAAGCACACTTCCCACTTTAATTATTGTTTTTGCTAACCGGAAAAAGTAAATTACAATCACCTACAAGATCTATAGACAAAACATTTAAAATTCGACCATTCGTTTAAATTAGATGAAGAAAACTGACTTAATACAATAATTACATACATTTTTTTATAGTACAGCATAAAAATAGTTTCTAAAATATTACATTTATATGTAACTATAATATTACACGATGGTATGCATAATATCGAATGAAACTAGAAATACCTTACTACACTCTCGAAGACGAATAAGCTAAGATTCAAATAAATTTAGAAAATATCTTAATTTTTCTGCGATGATTTATTATTCATCGGCTAATTAAAATTATGGACATTCGTAGGTTGTTTTGTATTATAATAAAGAAATATTTAAATCCGTACGATTGTTTAATTATTAAATTCTATTTATTTTGCAATGAAACAAAATCTAGAGATAGGAAAATGTATTTAGTTTTCTAACAATTTAATATGTAATATTCGCTATTTTCCTCCAATGATTTCAAAAACATTGCCCATTTTAACCATATATATATATATATATATATATATATATATGTATATATATTACTTCTGTTCTGCTGTATCACAGCTCATCTGTACGACTATATATTTGATTGCCTCCAACCAGGATAGAAAATCAACCTATTTGACATCAGTAAAAGTGTCTACCATTAAGCTATCGGAGCGCAGCGGAGGAAGGCACACTTCAGCATGTTCTATACACAGTGTAAGCAAACGCTAGTAGCCAAGTTTGTTCAATTCGTAGCTGAAAAACGATGCTCAAATAGCTGTGAGTAGCAACTGTTTATAAAATCTACCAGTTTTACAAAGTATTCAACGCTTATATATATATATATATATATATATATATATATGTA
Source organism: Ascarosepion bandense (assembly GCA_037127315.1). Taxonomy (NCBI): domain Eukaryota; kingdom Metazoa; phylum Mollusca; class Cephalopoda; order Sepiida; family Sepiidae; genus Ascarosepion; species Ascarosepion bandense. Next base: position 2,203,904 of record JBBBDQ010000253.1, read on the forward strand.
TATGTATATATATGTATATGTATATATATATATATATATGTATATATATGTATATATGTATATATAGATGTATATATATGTGTATATATATATGTATATACATATATATATATATATGGTTGTGTGTGTGAGAAAGAGACTGTGTGTGTGTGAGAGAGAGAGAGTGTGTGTGTGTCTGTATGTGTATAGCAAGTAATTTTTATTATCAAAATATTTTGCAGCACATTTTTTTTTTCAAATATGAAAAGTTAGTAAAATAAAAAGATGTATAGCTGGTATATTTAGTATATTTTCGTAGTCTAAAAATTTGACCCCCATTCCCAGCGTTTGCTTATTGCTCATAGTAGACACACTTACAGTTGCTACCACCCTGTGCAAGTAGCCCTGAAAATTACAATTAAAGAGGGTCCACACGCTTCAGAACACATCGATTAGAAGCCTTATTTCGCACGTACTTTTTATCATAACCAGTACAGTTCGAGCAAGTTGTCAAAATAGTAGTGTACATTGTAAAATATGTGTACTAGAAACAAATAATCAGCCGAAACAGATTTCCAACAAAGGTCTTCTGCCGAAAATGTGAAAAGTGTATACTCTAATTGGCTTAAAAATGGAATTTATGAGACTACAATTTTCTAATAATTTCGAATATCCTGTTTTACTTTCTTTTAAGGAATATTAATCTCAATGGGTTGTTTAATGTTGATATTACATGTAAAGTAATGAATAGATTATGTGTCATGAAATATTTTAATGAATATTATATTTATTCTATGATAGAAATCAGATTGTTGATTCAGTTTCATTGATATATTTTGTATGCGATCGGGTTTCATTGATACATTCTTTTCAGATACTTAGTTTGCAGAGAAATTGAATTTGACATTAAAAATTCGGGTCAGTTTTTTCGTATGGCCAAATGTTTTAAGAAATTAAATTTTTATCTAGGTTGATTTTCTCGAGAACGTTATATATACTGTTTATTTATAAAATGTTTATCTTGAGAGAGAGACTGAGAGAGAGAGAGAGAGAGAGAGGCCGAGAGAGAGAGAGACTGAGAGAGAGAGAGAGAGAGAGAACACGGTCTAATCACTCGATTAATATATGTTTAATCATGTATGTTTCATTACATGCTTTTCAAAAATTATGATGTTCCCTGTTTTGTAAGTCAATTATTAAGAAATACAGTTTATGATTTTCCTTTGTAGATCATCTGAAATCCGACTTCCATTCTCTTATTTTGGGATGGCCTGTTTTTGTTTTGTTTCGTATCAATGGGTTATATTAGAATAAAAACAGTTTTATGATAGCAAAGGAACTCCTCTGGCCAATCGGTCCCCATATGCTGAATAGAAGACACAGACATCGACGTTGCAAACAAAGTGAGTCTCTTGGATCGCGGCCACATCCTCTCCCAACGACAAGATGTCCCGAAGCAGGCCGGCTGCATTATTCCGATTCCTCAGGCCATTCTCATTCAAACTAGCTATCTTAATTGACATTCATTAGACCTGTAACGAGAAAAAGAGAAAATTACTTCTAATCACATCCCGGGTATAAATCTCTGAGGGCAAGGACCCGACGGATTCTCCTAGAGGTCTAGTTCATACATCGGATGTAATCCGTCCGTCTAGGTCAATTCTGCCGACGTCCGTGAGATACTTTAGTTTTAGAACCCTATATATGCAGGGGTAGAGCAAAATAGGGACCCTTCAAGCACATAGTTTATCTATTATATGTAGCTCACTAGTACCACTCCTGGATATAATGATTTTGTCATAAATAGTCCTTGGCCTCAGCCAAATGTTCCCAGACCCGGAGTTTTCCTCCAGTATTATGTATCAAGGTATTAACACTTGGGGTCCTCGGCAAATTATTGGGATTATCTGTGAATTTATCATTCACAGACCTTAATTTAAGATTAGGCTTAGAAGGCTGTGCATTTGCGCTGACCACTCCTTCGTGATCTCCTTATCTATTTGACATAGGTTCCCCTCTGGGGAGGGGAGGTTTCTTCTTCTTGGGTTGGGTGGTAGTAGCATAAGGGGTTATAGTAGAAGTGGAAGAAGGTTTGATCGGGGATTTGATCTGGGTGAAAGGAATGAGTTCAAAGTAACGAGAGATTTTTTGGGGAGGTTCTTTGCCTTTGCAGCATATGTCACTTTCTGCATTTCAGGAAACACCGGAAAAGATGAAGCTCTTGTAGGTATTCCTTCCACAAACTCCGCACTGCTTTTTCGAATAACTTTAGGGTTCTCCGATTCCTCATCCTCCTCGTGTCTTTCTCTTGGCGCTGGCATATCCACTTCCAGATCCTTCTTTGTAGACTGCTTATCTGCTGGATTTTTTAGGGATTACTTCCCCTTACCATGAAGGACATCCTGCTTGGGAGGCGGCCTTTACTTTGGTGTTAGAACAGATTTTGTATGTGTTTTTTCTTGCAGCGGAAGCAACTTCCTTTGCGACGGCGGTAATTTCTTTGAATATGACTGGGATTTTTCCTGGGATGTAGCTGAATTCTTTGGATTTTTTTCCAGCCACCTGCCAAACATCTTCCTTCGTTACCTCTGCTTCCTTTGGTGCTTGATCATTGGGTTGATGGATGTGTTCTTCCACAAATTAGATAGATTGGTGAGCTAGTCTTAGAAAAAGAAGGAAATTATTTAGTTTGCATTCAGTGATTATGTCTAGAGCAGAATGTAGTGATTATTGTACTTCCCCTTTCGTAGGCGTTTTTTCTTAGTTCATTTTTTTACTTTATTGGTGCGTATACTAATTGGTCTCTACTTTTTGTAATGTCCGTATATACTTTTGTATAATCATGGAAGATTTGTAGTATTTTCTGGAATGTTTCCCAAAATGAGTTTTGGTCAGTTTTTTAAAAGAAAATTATAATTTTTCAAGATGAAATGATTTTTATCCGTCGCTGGTGGAAGACAGTATAGTGTTGATTAGTCAATACGTGATAGAATATTACCTAGTTATTTGACAATGGGTTTCATCTGAACTCCATATAGTTGTATGGAATGTTTTGCATGACCTTATAGTAATTTGGTTCAAATGTACACATTTAAGATTGAATAGTGGGTAAGATTAAAGTTTTACATAATTCTAAATTGCAAGTTTATTATGGCCGTAGACATGTAGAGGGATTTCACCGGCTTCTACCTATAAATATTCAAATGTAATTTTGTAAAAGTATTACACTGAGCATTTGATGGAATGTTGCGTTGAAGATTTTTATCATTTGAATTTCTGGATGCCCTATATGTAAAAATGAAGAAGCCAGTTTTGAGGTTAGTAGCGCTCTATATAGTTTGGTTAGCGTGTACAGATCTGCTCTCCATTTATGCAAAATTGTAGGAGTTTCCTGCATTTCCTTTTCAAATACTTGAGATGAAAGATGAAAATTAGTTTCCTATAAAATTTCACACCTATATATGTGGGCTATTCTACTACTGTGTTTTCCAATTTTAAGCAAGAGCCCTTATGAAGTTTTTGTTTACAGGAATGCATGCATTTGGTTTTGTTTTAAAAAAGTACATTATTTATATTTCATTTAAGCATTGTTGAAATTGCCTTTCTATTGTGTTCATGTGTCGAGATTTTTACATGATTAAAATCATCTACTTCCTACGCTTAGAGATTTCACAATATAATTTATTTTTACGCAAAGAGTGTCACTGATAGATTGCTTCCTTGTGGATCACCTTTCAATCCTTGTATTTTTTATACTGTTCTTCCTATTCAGATTGAAAATTTAGATTTTCAGACATTCATCACATTTATTATCAGTCTATAACTTAGTCCAAATATTGGTAATCTTTTAATATGACTAAATTCCGTGTGATATCATAAATATTTTCGAAGTGAAAAAATTACTGCCATGGGATGCTCCTTCTGAAAAAAAAATTTCCTAACAAATGTCTCCATCTGCACTAAGACATCCCTGTTATTTTTTATTTCAGGAATACACACTGGTTATCAGTGATTGAGACATTTCTCTAAAAAATACCAAATCAATCATTTGTTGACCACTTTTTCAATTTTTACACAGACAACTGTTTAAAGATATCGGCGTCTAATTTCCAGGTTTTGAGTCATCCTTCCAAGGATTCGGGCACCTGCTGGTGGTTTAATTATTAGCAAGTGTCTCTCTCTCTCTCTTTCTCTCTCTCTCTCTCTTATATCACTAAAATTGAGTAGTGTGTTCGATGCACACTAGGCCTCCCAATAAATTTGGCTTTATGCCACATCTAAGCGGTGCTTAGAAATATGAACCATCTTTCAGGATTTCGGAATATGTATGATAAAAGACATTTATGTACAAATTTGGGAAGTGGCCACTTGTCCACATATTACTAAACAGTTTTTGCTGCAGCTTCAATGATTTCTTTGGTAGCTGCTTTAGGAATTGGTACCGAATACTCTTTTTATCATGGGCTTTTTTTAAAAATCATACAATTTTTTATTTTGTAAAAGCATTGTTGTATATCAGCATTATTGAATTTAAATTTAATGTTTTTTTTCTATTTTTTCTTTGTACTTAGCAAATTATTGAACGCCATTCTTGGCTGATTTCTATTTGAGCTGGGCATTGTTAATTCGTCAGTGGCATAGGTTCTGTTAGTTATTCTAATATTATCTGTGTAAATGTGTTTTATTGCATTAGTATGAAATTTATCAACTATTTTCTTTATTATATCCCAAATAAATTTAGTTTTGGTCGTTGAAATAATTTTGCTGATGTAGTTTTTCCAAAACACTTTTTTGTCTTATTTGAAATTTTCCCCAGCTTTTAATTTAAGATGGTTAAATGTCATCATGAATTACTTTGTGGCATATTTGGTTAAAATAAAACTTCATAGCCTTATGTGCCTGTTAGCCTTTTTACACTCGTCATTAAACAAAATTGCATTATAATTTCTATTTTTCATTATACGCATAAGAATGCATTTATTTGACATAGAAACCAGGATCTCTCTAAATTTAGTTATGTCCTTGATGCATATTACTTTAAATCATTCGGAGAACAGCGTTTGAAATTCTTCCGATTTTGCTTTTCTCAAGTTCTAACATTAAGGAATTTTATCATTTTGTTCTTGATCTTACAGACAAAAGGGAATATTTCCCTAGAATATATTACAATCAGTACTTTTATTTCTATAAAGCAAGATGTATTTCAGAAACATAAATTGATTGCAGACTAACAGCTACACTATGGACATAAAAAGCAATGGATTTACAGATATAAATACACAAATGGTATCTATAACACATTGCATAATCTCTCCATCCAGTTGTGTATATTTACTGCCCCATAAAATTATGTCACAATTTAAATCTGCTAGTAACATAAACAAAGCAGAAGGTTGCCTAATAAATTCCTGCAATTTGATTTCCATTATCTCGTTATTCGGTGGAATGCAAACCGAGCTAATGTTAATTGGTGTTTGCAGCGTCACTTTTGCAGCTATATCCTGTAACTTTTGTCAGGAATAACTGACATGTGGCACGTCATTTTGACCAAGACATATGAAGCACCTGATGCCTAAGTCCAGTGTCTTTTATATAATTGAATTGACGCCACTCTATAAAATTTGTTTTGTCATCTCCCTTACGTAAATACACCTGAAGGCAGATAACTTCTGACATCAGGTGTGTTATAAACAGAGTCAGCTCGTTAATGTTTGTCTTCAATGTACAGCGATTCCATTGCATAGTTTTATGCATGCACTTACTCGTTTTTCATGTCTTTGTTTTTGTTTAAGTACTTTAGTCATCTGTGGATTTTGGGTCTCTATTCTCATCTTTTTAAAATTTTCTTAATAATTTTCATTAGAAACTTAAAGTTTTGGCTTGGTTGTTTCCATTTTCTTAGGTAATGGAATTAATTTAATGTTTAACGAATTTTGATGGACGGGTATGTGACCTCGTTTACCTTTGTTATGAAAATAGCTTCATATATTTGGGTGGAGAGTTCTGCGTCCAATTAGATGTTATGCTATTATTGTAGTTTTTTTCACCTAGTCATAGGTCAGCCTATCCCAATTCTTTATAATATATCTCTCACAATATTTTTGGAAAAAATCGGCCTTGAGTGTAAAAGTATGTCAATAATGCTCTTATAATTGTCAGTTACATTGGAGTTATTTGTAATTTTACTATCCATTAATATTGCGTAGAAATGGCTTGTCATGTACTCTTCATCTGTATACTTTGATTCTGTAAAAGGAAATATTCTTTTATATATTTTACTTCGACAATCTGTTTAATTTTCCCTGTACTTTCAAAGACATAAGTAAACTGTATGAATCAGCTTTCAATTTGAGGATTTAATTTCATACTGGTGCTCATCTTCAGCCAAAGAATTATCAATGTTTTCATATCTTTCACATGTAGACCGATTCCTACAAATAACTATTTCTGATATCTAAACACTTCAGCTGAACTGGGATATATATCTCCACATGCTCGACATAATATATTATTCGACTTCAGAAAAAAAATTTGTTGAGCTAATCGTGTGGTTGTATGTATTCATAAATATATTTTTACCATTTCTTCTAAACGCGATGCTTCGGTAATAAAAAGCTACCTGGCTACACAAAGCAAATGACTTACTTCTGGTGGGACCAGAGAAATCACTTTACATCTAATCACAGCAGGTGATATATTCCCTCTTGTGTTATTGAATCTTTTACTACTAACGTTTTGTTTTCATTTTTATCATATATTCTCCACGTCTTATGATTTCAACTTTCAACATCAAATTGTTGTCATTCATTTTTTTAACAGATTTCAGATCACTGGTTGGACATTACTTTCTCAATCAAGAAAATGGATAGTCTTGTCAAAGATGTTTTTCAAAATAACTCAACCAAAATCCTAGGAAAGCCGTATTAGTTTATTTTCCGGAGTCTTTTTGTCAAAAAGTTAACGCTTTTTTTTAAATAAAGATTCATCATTTATATGAATTAAATGCGCTAACTATGCTCCCCACCAAAAAGGGATCACACCTTTGAGACCTGTCAAAGCTGGGAACTCCTATCGTTCTGACAAGTCAGGGATAAACATACCCGTAAAACAGCACTCGTTAGAAACACTAGACTCCTCTTGTCACATTTGCTGCACTAGCAAATCTTATAGAACAACAAATTGAAGATTTAACAGTCATATCTAAGCCTAAATATTGCTTCGAATAGATTGATCTACAGCAAAGAGCCTTTAACTTTTATATTGTTATTCCTATAACAATTTATTTAAGTAAAGCTTTCTTAATGTATTCATTTCGCTAAATTTTAGAAAAGTTCAGACTTCAGCTAGTAAGAACGAAATGACGTGCTGGGAACTAGAAATAATAGCCCTGATCATCGAATCTTTTAGCCACCAGTATCTAATCTTCCAACTATACAGGTCGTGACGAACAGCAAAAAAGTGGCCATATTAGGGTGTTCTTACCATTGTGCAAAGGCGCAGTCGGCGTATACTGAAGACCCGACCGACTGGAACTGGTTTTTATTTTGGTTTAAAACATATCCATTAAAACTGGTTATTTGATGCATACAATATCTTTAAATAGGTTCATATCGATATATTCATTTTGTAGATCAGGTTCTATTAAGAGAGATATTTTTGGACGAGAGACAAATCTTACTTCATTATTATTTTATTTTTCTCACCAGGGCCATTCTCAGAGCAGAACCATAACCGTCATCGGCATCTTAATGTATTTTTGTTTGGCTAGCATGAATGCCGGGAACGGAGATTGAAGTTGCGTTGTGTCAGGCTCAATCGTGATGCTAGGCTGAATGTTTCTTGTGTGCAGCAAACGCTGATTTTCAACATTACATCCTGAGAAATTACCGTTTAGGAGATATGTCGATTTAGAATGTTTTGATGGACACTTGGTGGGTGTTCCTGGCTCTTACTCTTTTTTTGGATGCGACGTGTGTTCTTGTCTTCGTAACTTTTGCTACTTCTCCTCCCTATTTGGATATCCAAGTAAATGATGAAAAATAGCAGCTGAACAATAGAAAATAAAATAAAATAAAATAAAAACGAGTCACCAGATGCGAGAAAAGTTGTCAAATCAACAGAGTAAGTTTTTTTTTCCTCTCAGAAAAGAGTTCTCTTGCGGCCCCTTTTCAAATGTTCATCGTGGATAGCAAGTTGTCGTTGAACACCATAAACTTATCGTACGTTCTCACGGTTATTAGATACATACGAAACACTCTGGGAACACTTACAATTTGGGATCACTTGACTCTTAAAATTTAGTTTAATTGAAGCATTTTCAGAAATCATGAAAACTCATATAGGTCGGCTCACTTATTGAGATTAGTAGATTCGCCATTCCTATTTATACAGGAATTTAAAGATTACTGTTCGGACCACGTGGGATCTATTGTCAGACACGGGAAAATATGTAAGATACTGTTATAGATTGTTTAGGACAGTCCGCCGTGCTTTTGAATTACAAGGATTTCCGTCCAGTATTCGAACAGATAGACAAACTTGAATATTGCGAGCTTGAATGCGAATATTTTTATTTTAGGGATCAAAATATGGTTGCTTGCCATCATCGTCATATCTTGTATTTCGTGGTGGATATGGCTGCTATCCTGGAGACACTTGTTTGATTGTTTGATGCTCGTATGCTTTCTACCGATATTGTTGTCTGTTCTACATACAGAACATTCTTGCAAGTGGTGTTTCCTTGCTGGTTAAACGTACCCTATGTGCAAGGTGGATTTTGTCAGTGTAGAGGGAAACGATTGATTTCGGCTGATATTGTCATAAAGAGAGGTTCATTTTTGATAGCTTTGGTTTATACGACCAAGCAAAGTGTGACGCCTTTTACCGTCAATCATAGCCGTTTCGTTTAGATTCATAGAACGATCTCCTTCTTGACTAACAAAGTTAACACTGGAAAGATTATTAGAGCAATGATAACGCGCTAAAATTCCTGAAAATTGCGTCGAAATCCCTGGCAAAATCGTCGCAAGCTACGTTAGATTACCTGTAGAAAAGATGTCATTCAGCTCCTAATTACAAAATGTTCCGTAATCTAATATTATGGAACCACCAAGTGTTCATGGAGTAACCGCCGACATCTTACAGAACCGACTGTGGGCATTCCTTGCTAATTACTGACGATTCATTAATGTATCACCAATATTTTCATTGTAACTATGAGAAAAAAGTCCACAATGTTCAACAAGGTTTCCTCTGAACACCCATGCCGAGAGAAAAGGATCTTAGAAGTTATAGTAAAATATGACCCAAACGTTAGTCGTGTAGAACCGTGGCATGTATGTCAATTTGTGTCCCTGCAAAAACAGACACCCTAGTCCCAGCCAGCAGAAATGGGGAAGATATTCGATACAGAGGGGGTAGGTAGCGAAGATAAGACAGAATGAAGATTACTCCTACGAAAGCAAGCCATGTAAAAAATCCAGCACCTCATCCTCAGCCAGCCAAAAACCTTACAAATTACAGCAAACACCTGATAGATGGAAGGAGATTGTGAGCAAATGCATGTCCTGTGTCGCATGTTGATGGAAAGGTATATTTCAATGGTTAGAGCTTCAGGGAATTTTTTCCTTTTCTTATTGTAGTTCCTCCGGGTTTTACGTTGTGAGCAGACGCAAGCCCCGGAAAAAATTGAATTTCTTTCAAATAGTGTCGAGAGAGGTTGAAAAGTATGCCTTCTTCAAATGAACTTTCATGGCCTACGAAGGTCTTGTATCGGGTTTTAATTGAGTGGGTCACGTCGGACCAACTCTGACGACGGTTCGGCTTAGTTTCTTGGAGGCCGTGTTGCGCTCTTTCTGGTTTTGGCGTCAGCGGCGAATTATCTCAGTAACCATGAGATTTAGCTAACCTGGCTATTGATTCAGTACATACAATAGCTCAATAACCTAACGTCGAGATGAAGCTAGAAGGATAAACCCGATTGCTTACGTGATATTGGCTTAGAGCTGACGGTTGTGTACGTCTTCTTCCATACGCAGGTGCATCCCACTAGGAAACTTTTGGCAAGTTGACGAATTTTATGGCCATGAATATGCGTGGGATAAAGCGAAAACATGAATGTTGCGAAAGAAAAGTTATTCTTATCCTCAGCTCTAGATGAAATTCAAATTCGATAAAAAGTGTTTAGTTTCGACAGATTTCAGCGATAATTTGGTACAAGTAGCGAGCCTAATAAAAGTGTATGTGGCCAGCTTTGATTTTCTGTTTTAGGTCATCTTGGTCACGAAGAGGCGGTTTCCTGTTGGACCCTTCCTTTGTTTAAGCTATACTCGTCTTGTGTACCTAATTAATTAGTGATTGCTCTGTGTATTATCGCTTGGACATGACCCATGTTGAGATTCCTACCAATCTCATATTGTTGTTTTCGTTTATATCTCTGCTCTACCAGTCTTGTGATATTTCCGCATCAATATACATATTTTTTATTTGCTTTGAGATACATTTCCTGCTCTTCCCCCAGATTTCTTTAACGAAATTTATCTATTTTTCAGGTTATTGTTACTGGGTTTTTATTGACAGATTTAATAGAGGCGGATATATTCTTGTGATGAGTAATTTGTAATGTAAGAATATGTCGTGAATGTGGTTAGACAGGAACAGGATCGTTAGTAAAAAAAATAACACTAAATCCAATAATGCTGAGAGCTATAACATTCCATTTACGATAGAGTTATTGAATGAATAATTAAGGAGAGTTCATCATACAGCTGTGAGACCACATGATATTAATTGACAATTCCTAAATCAGCTATCATAAAATCTTTGTAATTTGTTCAAACAATATATCGGCAAGTAGCCACTTCCTGTAGACAGGTTTTCATCATTTCTATTTTGAAATCCGGAAAGCATGACTCAGAACATGGAAATTAAAGGCCGACAGCGTTTAACAATTGTCTGTTTAAAACCATGGAAAGCATTATGAACAACAGATTTACTTGGTATTTTAAAAGGGACGGCCACATCAGTGTCAATTTAGAAAAAATATGAAGTACACTAAATGACAAAGCGTCTAGAGGATTTGTCAGTGAAGCATTTCTTCGGAAGTACATTTCATGACAGTCTATTTTTTCTTTAGAAAATACCTATGATATCACATGGGAAATTGGCATATGTAAAAATTTGCATGAATGGGGCCAAAATAATAAATTTACAGATTGCATAACGACTTTCCTAAAAATCTAAATTTTTAAGTTGGAGAAGTAAGTAAACTATCAGAAGTACAAGAGGAACGATTTCTATAAGGAAGCATTCTATCAGTGATGAGGTTTTGCGTTAAAATCGTTATTATAGAGAAATCTCTATGTCAAGGATTTAGAGGTTCCTTTTACGTTGAACGATTTTTTTAAATCATGTACAAATATCGATATATTAACAAAATAGAAATGCAACTTCAACAATTCCTTAACAAAATATAGAAAAGGGCAATGGATGAGGGGTTTACATTTTCTGAGACGAAAACCAAATGTATGGATTTCAGCAAATAATGAAAACATAATGATTTATTTTTTAACGTTAGATCAAGCATAAACTTTATCAGTGAAATAGCATTAATTTTTAGGTAGAATGTTCGACAGGTAACAATCTTTCATCCGTACAGCTAAATTTTAAAATTTCTGTTAATATTCCTAAAATTTCTGCATGTAATACCTCATAATAAATGGAGAGTAAATTGGTATACTATGATCAAATTTTATATATATATATATATATATATATATATATATATATGGTAGCTAGAAAACACGTACATGAAAATCCTCAACGAAACTTACCATGAATGATTCTGGAATTTTAGATCATCCCCCATTGGGAGCTTACATACTGAAGCCGATGAAATACATCCACATCGTATTAAACTCACAATGTAAAAAATTAAATCATAAATTAATCCAGCTTCTAATTATATTTTACCCAAATTGGTGTGATCAGATCCGTCATGCAGAAAATGTTATACAACCATATGGAATCAGGATGAAAAGTATTGCCGAAGAATTAGTTCGTTGACTATCAAATCAACTGCATTCAGTATTCCATCATAACTTCTTAACACCCTGAAGTCACCCTTAAAGAAAGAAAAAATCACATTCTCACATTTCTGTACACTTTCCAGAAAATACAGGAAAACTTCAACGATTATACAAATAATACAATGACGGGTGAGAAATGCAGACAAATTATTGCTAAAATCATTACCAAAATGAAACGCCTCCCAAAAGAGAACATCTGAACAGATATATGCCACGGATTTCCATCTCAAAATCATCAGTGTGATAAAACTAAAGAACTTTCTAATTTTTCAAACATAACAAAAGAGAGAACCTGGTACAGGCTAGGAAACCATTCACTCACATTATCTAGGTACACAAGAGAGAACTACCATAGCCAGAGAAGAGTTCCGAAGGAATCCACCCCGATGCAACTAGCAGATCTAAAAGAAAAAAATCAAGTCTAGCCCCACAATGCATTCGGCTGTCTACAAAAATCTCTTTAAAAATGTGTCAATGCCAGAACTCTAATCTTTTATCTTACAAAGAATGGGTAATTTATTCAAATAGAACAATCCTAAAATCCCTGGCTGGCATTAAATGACCTATATGGTATATAAGCAAAAATCCACCACCAATACTTATATATATAATCACCGTGGATAAGTACATAATGAGCAGTCAATATTCGCCTATCTGCATATATGCTACTACGTTCTTCGTAAAAATACCGTTCACCGGTTATCTCATTCTCGTGCCCAGATGTAATATTTAGCAAGCGTGTTCTCGTAAGAATCATTACATTTGAGTAGTGGATTCGATACTCACTTCTTCCGGTCTTATGCCATGTCTAAGCTGTGCTTAGAAATTGCCAATATTGTGTCTTTTCTTTTTTGCAGCAATTATCACAGTCGATCTAACAGTAACGATCTCGGACCTGCCTAATTTGTATCGGATTTAATCTAATTGCAATTCATGGTAAGAGACAGCATTAGTTCAATACCTTGAAATAATCAAGGTGCCGTATAAATCTTTTGTAAGTCTTTCATTTCACGAAACTTCGGGGAAGTTTTAACAAAGTTAATCTCCTTTGGCAATACATCTATTGAATACAGCATTTCATGTTTAAAATATATTTGGACGACTCATTGATGTGCCTCCGGGAAAAAGGTAATTTTCATTAAAACATTTCAATACACAAGTACATTTTAATACGCAACTTCTAATTTTTATAGCTACACAACTTTGACTAATATGTTTATAATCGATATTATCCAATGAAGATATACTGTAAAACGAAGGTCGGTGTTTAATCACTTAATTGTACAAAATGTTATAAACTAATATTCATTGACTAATCAAGAACTTAACACTTCAATAGCTTTTTACCAAATCATTCCTTTCGCAAAATCATAATACGGCGTCCAAGATTCCGCTTGTTCATATGTACAAGCTAAAATGGAGGGGGGCGGTAAAATTGCATTAATAAATATCTTATGAAAATACCTAGATAATTAAAATATCTTAATGACAAATGAGCAATTCATTCAGAATACTTCACAACAACGTGATCTTTCAAACATACAAATAATTCTCGAAATTCAAGTCTTAACATTATCATTCAAATCGTTGCTACAATAATCACACTTACGTGTCACGAACAAACCCTCTTGATGAGCAGGCCTACTAATCAATTTCAGAACTTCAGTAATCAATGATATTCCACCTTCAATACTCTTGTCTGGACAATGCCTTATAAATGTATTTTTATCCTTAAATCATCTCATTAAAATAAGAATGAGGCACTCTCCGTACGTTAAATATTACCAGGGCTTACAAGAATATTAATTTGCCTTCACATGACAAAGCTGACCCAGCAAAATATACAGTATCGCTTGCTCCAAATTAAATACCATGTTTACTAGGAACACCACATTAATTGTAAGAAAATCTAACTAGTTACTTATGTAGAATACGTTTGTTGGAAGTAGGGAATAATAAATTTACAAGTGAGAAATCCCGCTGAATATTTTCAGAATATATAGCAATATTTACAAGCACTAAAAAAAAATTGTTTTAGTAATGGAAAAACACCAACTACTTTATCATGACGGAAATTCTGTTGGCTAGACGAAATTATATTCTAAGCGCAGCTTGTGAGAGACACAAGGCTGAAAGCATGTTCAATCAGCGAGGATCGAACTCGATATTCAGTTTTAATGATTCTAGCAAGAAAAGCTTGCGAAAGATTTCACTATATCTAGATGCCACTAAGTCAACCGGTGACAATGTACAAGCAATATCGTTTGGTTGGGTAGACAAATCCATTTTCAAATCAAGACTAATTCCTGAACAGACCATTTTAAGTTTAATATCTACATTCAGGAACTGTCTATTCAGTTCCTAATTGCAATTGTCATAATTTATACAACACTTAACGATTTACCGGTGACTATTTTTCTGTTCTTCCTTCTAATAAACTCTACCATTTCACATTTAAACTTATCTATCTGGTAATATGTAGATAACCTCTTAAGTCTCTATTAAATAGCTTGATTGACCGAGAATTGCTTTTAATTCGAGTAATAATTGTTTCTCTTTGAAAACTGCTCAAAGTATTGACTCCATATATCATATCGGTAATTTCCAAAAATTCTCTTTGGAAATGCATACATCTGGGAGTGAAAATATGAGTCGGACAACATTGTCAAATCGACTTTTAAATACGACAATCATATCATCCTATTTGTAGAATTCTCGTTTTCAGAAATTCAAATCTATTGATATTTTCAAGGTATAAATAACAAAGAAGTTAACTTAGATGTACGTAAATGTTTGCATATTTAATTTGCTTACGGATATATTTAAACTCGGCAAAATAAACCTAATAAGTAGCATATTTATTCATCAGTGCCATAATAAGCTAAATGATAACCATGTTGTCAATTGATAAAAAGACTTCCTGTCAATAATACATATGCAATTAAAATATTTCAGTGGAATCATACAAGTGGTTTTTGTCTTCTCTCGATGACTAGTTAAAGCCTCACAACCTTGATTTTAGGTTGTAGAATCAGTTATATATAATGGTCGTAAACACTTGATTTGATAAGACGTGAACAATGCAATGCGGTGTTAGCATTAAGCAAAACAATTTCATTTTGTGTACCGTAAGAGTTAAACTACTTTCTAAAGTAAGATATATTTAATTGAATGATGAATGTCTCATGGTAAATTTATTTTGAAATATTCAATATAAGGTATATTTTAATTGCGTAAAATTAAATGATTTTCCTTGTGTACAAACTTTAATGAATACTTGACGCTGCGTGTTTGCCAAGTGGCAATAAAACAATTCAATTATTTTCATTTAGTATGGCAATAATAACTCGTATATTTTTCATGTGACAAGTGCAAAAATCTTAATACAAATAATTCGAATTACACACGGTTTTACGCATTTCACTGTTAATTTTGAAAATGTGGGTTTGTTAAAATTTCACGCATTTCAGCTTTAAAATTCTTTTCATGATTTCAGTTTCGTCTATATAGCTTTTTGTCGGATATTCTTTTTGTTTAATACAAATTACCTATGTGATATTACTGCGATTACTCATTTTTTATGAAAATGTATTTAGATTCCTCGGTATATATCTGCTTTACAGGCATTATACAATCTTTCGCAAAACAT
Organism: Ascarosepion bandense; assembly: GCA_037127315.1. Lineage (NCBI taxonomy): Eukaryota > Metazoa > Mollusca > Cephalopoda > Sepiida > Sepiidae > Ascarosepion > Ascarosepion bandense. Next base: position 2,219,618 of record JBBBDQ010000253.1, read on the forward strand.
TTTCTATGCAGTCGATTCGATCAATTTCATTATTTTTAGGAATTCACTCATCGACACGATATTACATGAAGACCTAAATTCTGTGTATTTAAGTCTTTATATTGCTTGCCATATTTACTAGGATTTTGAAGAAGGTTGAAATATTTTCCACGGTCATGAATTTTTACAGCAGAATTGTAACCTGTTTTGTTTTCAAATTTCAGTGAAAACCACTAGAAGAACGAAGCCGGTCCAAAGGATTTCGCTTTCCTGCGTTGTGATACCAATATCAGCAGGTATATCCTGGACGCTCCTGTATTATTTTAAGGATATCACTTGTCTAAACAGCCATGGATAATATTTTTTTTTAAAATGATTTCGTGAAAATATAAAATGAGTAAAAGATATTTTAAATATTTCCTATCATATATATCAAGAACTTAACGTTATGTATCCAATTATCTTCGTTCTTAGTTTCTATTCCATTTACTTTCAGTACGTAGATCATTCCACATATCACTATCGCTGGTGGCTCTTAGCACGATTTCTCCTGTTGCACCATGCAACCCTCGTTCCGTCATCCACTTGATCAAGTCCTTCAAATATGTTAACCGCTGCATTCCTCTCTCAAATTTTCCGTCTATCAGGCATGTTGGTAACAGGCCTTCGAAGCCCTCCTTTCTCATTGCATGTCCCAAGCATAGTCTTTTCTAAATTTCCTGGAAATAAGATTTTCAAATTACATTATGATACTAATGTACATTGTCGAAACTGATTTTGTTTCATGATATGCATTTAAAGACTGTTGGAATATTTATTTTAAAACAAAATGTCTTAAGTAATATTGATATTTATGTACAAATATTATGTAATAATCTGATGCTGTTCACTCATATCTTTTTCGAATCTAGGTTTTTAGATAAAATTGTGAGTTACAACTAGCATCAAGGGCTCTGATCTAAATTATTTGAGGATTATAAAACCACATCTGGATTGCTGTCCCCATTCCCAACTTGACAGAGCCTTACAGTCTCAAATATGAAAAGTTTAACTCCAAACCTGGTATCAAATTACTGTGAAAATACCAGTTACAGTTTTGTAAAAACTGTTGCCAACGGTACAGTTATCAAACGACAAAAACCTCTTTACAAAAATACATGAATAAATTTGATTTACAAACTGATTTCTTAAAAAGAATATATACTATTCATATGAAGCTATTCTAAAAATGTTGTCATGAAATAACGCATTGAAGTTGATAAGCTCTAAGATAAACCAAATCAAATATTCATTATGATATTCAGCAGGGAAATTAGATTTCGGAACTCTTCTTGTACATTCAGAAACCAATCATTGATTTCACGATTAAATTCTTAAACATATTTTTTTATCAGTTGAAATATAGACATGGCAAAATACAACTTCCTTATCGAATATATATATATATATATATATATATATTACATATTACATACACACACTGATGTGGCAAATATTTCTCCCACGGAATGTTAACGTCTTATGTGCGTGGGATTATATAACGTCAGATATTTAATAAATTGATTTTCGATCATTTCTTCAGTGGTAAGAAGCAATTATGTAATATGCAATGTTAAATTTGATAACATTAAAAACATGCTATATTGTCCCAATCACTGATTCAAATAGGACTGTGAATTGGAATTCAGTCAAATTATTTTTTTAAATGATTTATCTATTCAATATATTCACTCGATTTTCAATTTTTTTCACTTTATTTTTTCTCTTTATTATCTGCGAGCATACATGCTAGTAGATAAAATACCACAAATCAAACCCCTCCCACAATTTTGCGTGAAAATATTTAATTGGTTAAGAAATTCCATATCTCACACAACAAATTCGGGAAGACTCGGGAGCGATCTAGTTTTCTCGGACGGCCATGTGGGACATTCTTCGATGCACATTTCTATGCCTAAGAGTCTTCGATCAGGGATTAATGAAGGATATGCTACGTGAAATCACTATCAAGGACCAAGGTTATGAATAGAAATGTAGGGAGAAGTTAAAAAAATGTGTGAATGACAGATCTTATATGCAGGGACCAAAGATATACATCAATCCCTTGGAAATGAAGTAATATTACAGGAAATAAGACAAGACTTCTGAAATCAGTATATTCGTTATGCCGAGTAAACTTCATTTTACATTGAATATAAATCCTTACTAACGGAAACCAAGTATTTTCAGCATCAACAGTTGTAACAAGTGAAGTATCATTGACTTAAATCCAGCGTGAGAAGCATCAGCACACATCAAATCCAGTGCTCAAATTCATCAAATTAGAGGTATTAAATAGGATAAAAAGTTGTTCTGAAATATGCTGACAGTAATTGCATTTACAATACATGGGTTAGGTAGTCTATATTGTTTATCCGGCTAATTTTAATCAGTCATATGAAGCATGTACATTACAACAGTAGCTACTTTATAAAAACGATGGGAACTATATTCTCATATAAAGAAAAAAAAACTCCTCCTTTGAAAGAAATTAAAATAAAATCTAACTGTCGTGGAACTATGTTAATTGAAATATTACCAAAGAAAAATATTTGCAATAAATCACTACTAAACGCAATCATCCATAAACACTCTTTCAATTACGAAATAAAATAAAAAAAACAGTTTACCAAATTACTATTGAATCTTTTTTAAATAATTAGTAGGCAAATTAAAAAAAAACGGTACTATAAAAGGTCTAACCAAACTTCACTATTTAATTTAATAGACAAGTTAAAAATAAAGTAAAACTATCAAGCATTTAGGAGGATTACGCTAATAAGATATATTTATTTATATAAAAGATATTTGAAATGTCGTATAAGGTCGAAAACTAGGGGCGGGTAGAGGAGTTTTTTTTTTTTCGTAACATTGGCATTCAATTTGTGTAAACAGTACTTAAACGATACTCGACCTGTGGTTTGTTCTATACATCCAGTCGGGGGTTTTGGAGAAGTTCAAAGCCGAAGTTCGTATGTGGTTTTGGGAAAATTATTCCATAAAATGGAAGGCGTAATTTTTCTATTTGCACATTAATCAGTTTTTCTTTCCTGAATCTCCAAAATATTTCTACCGTCCTCCATATTGTCTAAATTAAATTGTCACATGGGGGCGCAGAATACGCCGCTTGAACCTCTGCAGAGGAGTACCCATCATTTACGCATCCAAATTAAAACTGTTAACATTTTTCTAAACGTAATTAATAATATTTCAAAGGAAAACAGATACCGGCATTAGATGAACTATGAGTAAATGTCCTGGTAAACAAATTTCGATGAGTAGAAATCTTGGAAAAATATTTCATTATATTCTACAATGGTATTTTACACCTTGCTTTTATTTTCTGAATGTGGAACCTGAACAGTTTTGTTGATTTCACCAATTTCACTTCATTTTGAATGGAATAAATTTCGCTCCAGAAAAATCGATTCCTGAATTCACCTGCTAGTATATGTTTTTAACTATCATTAAGGGTTTTCTTTTGTCATATATTTTTGGGGTTACACGATTAGGGCTTATCATACATTAATTTGTGTAAGAAGTTCCCGAAGTCAAAGCAACGATTTATTTATGAACATTAATGTCATGATTTCTCAAGAAAATTTCGGTAGAAAATGAGATGTCTTGCATTGACAAAGGCATTATTTATGGAAAGATTCACTTTGGTTATTACGGGGCATATAAATTTACTACGTGCAACAAATAGAAGTAATGAGAAAGTAAAGAAAGCAGGCAAGAACACATTTGCATATAATGTCGCGGGGAATAAGCTACAGATTCGAAGCCAATAAATGATTTTATATTCTAGAAGAAATCCATACGACTACTTTAATATCGCCATAACATGTGTGGCTGAAGTATCCCCAAAACTGTAAATTATACAAGCTTACTTTTCATGAATGCTTCCTAAAATTAAAAGCATTCCCAGCGATCAGTTGGGTGAAATATTACACATTGTTTTTAGTTGATTGCTAGTTCGGCCCTCTTCAGTTCGCTGAATGCCATATGATGAGATGTCAGGTTTATATGTCAATTTAAATACATCATCTTCGAGAAATTATAAAAAAGAAAAACGAAGTATTTAACCATTACCCATATTCTGAGACTTGTGAAATAAATTCCCATTTCAACCGGAAAGAAATCTTATCCTTATGTGCATCTATTGGTGCATCTATAGTGCATTATCACCCTCAATATCTGGTCTATTCAATGTGCAAAAATATTTATTCATATAACAAAAATTATACAAATTGTGGCACAATGCCGAAAGTGGAGGGGTAGAGGTTGGTACTCACCAGCTAACCTATACCTACATAAATTATCACGACCCATTCACTCATTACAATTGGTATATACAACACAAGAACCCATTCATCACCATCAATCCTTCATAAACCACAATGCAACATATTAACAATGGACACCTAAAAAGTGGAAACAAACCCATGACAATAAAAATGCATTTATATCCAATATATAGATTAAAACATTTAATGAAAGATGAAATGATGTAAGTGGGATGAACCCCCCCCCCCCCCAAAAAAAAAAAATAAAACAAATTTTTGAACTAAAATGATAAACAATATTAGTAAGACACGTCCATCCCATAATAAGAGTGGCTGCTGTATTCCGCCAACCGGCGAAATCAAGAAGCACAACTGCAAATGGAGTAGGGGGGGGGGTAAATAATTAAAGGAATGGGAAAATCAAAGGCTAAACCAGTCGGGATAAAAGGAGGCCAAAACAAACTGGGGAAGTAGGGAATCTCGACTTGGATCATAACAAAAGAGAAAGCCGGGTACAAGCTAGGAACACATTCATTCACATTAACTAGATACACAAAAGATAACTACCTTAACTAGGGAGGGTTCCAATGGAATTCATCCCGATTTAAACAGCAGATCTAAAAAAGAAAATCAAGTCTATCCCCGTTCACGCAATCCAGGCTCGCCACATTTACCCACCTTTTGCTGAAGACTCTCGAAGTCAAACGTTTTCAATCAGTTCTAATCATCATTTTGAGCTGATACTTAAAATACCAGATCAGATCCTGATGTGAAAACGCTGACCTCGCGTGACTTCTTTTTCCGCGTCGTCCAAATCACCATTCGAGACGTGGCTAGCAGCGACTGAAACACCACAGGCTTCATCTCAGAAAAAGGGGGCGACGAATTATCACAGTCGAATGCACGATCAATTAGCACAAGCTCCAGCGGCACGAAACGAGCATTCAACTCGCCGACGCGTTCCCATAGAGGGCGAACAAGCGAACAATGCTAGAAGACGTACGAAGATGTTTCTTCCAAACCAAGGTTGCATCGTTCACAATCTGGCAAATCTGCCAGGCCCCATATGAAGGCTTTTATTTGAGAGACAACTGATTCCGAGCAAATCGCAAGGTGAGCGAAAACGCGTTTTGCTGAGATAATCCTTACTTGATTCCCAAGACGAGAACGAGTGAAACTCATCCTCCGAAAATCGGTGCACATCACGCAATGGATCTTTCGCGAGCCCTCCACTAACCCCAGATAGAAGACTCTCCTGGGCAGTGAAATGTCACTAGACCGTGGAATGGCCATCTAGTCAGCCAGCCATTCGAGGAGAAAACTATCACCCTCGAGGCTTACGGCACCGCCTCGAGACAGGTGTAGTGACAGTAAATGGCACGCCTGAGAAAAACCAGCCATGAAGGGACCTTATAGCCCATTAAGTGCGCCATTCCCACACCCCCATGACACGGACGCTGGACACAGACACGTTTACTGACGTGATGTTTGTGTTCTGTTTACACAATAATAAACACTCGACCGCCTCTCTACGTCGTCTACGAAATGGAAGTACTGACTTAGCTACGGTTATCTCTAGGAGATCCCCACTAACCTTACCCATCATCTGGCCATCATGTTACGTGAGGTCTAATATGCATATTTACTGCTGTCTCTTATTTTCTGAACGCAGGACCGGCCTATATAAAAAGAAACAATTGAAGATAATAAATGTAAACCCAAATTCACCCCGACTATCGTTGAGAAGAATTATTTGCATTGATGTATCAAGACCTCCATAATACTTTTCAACTATGTTTTGTTGTATATTTAATTTCTCTTTCAGTTGACGACCAAAATTTAATTAAGATTTATTTATTTTCTTTCCACATTAGGATTTTATGTTTTTTTATCTTTGTTCCTTTTCAGTTTATTTTCTTTTCACCCTCCTCGGATTTGTTTACGATTTTCTTCTTGTAATAAGTTGTGTTATAATATATTTTTGTTTGAATATTTCCTTTATTTTAAATTGTTAACGTCCTTTTCTTTTTAACGTAATATTTAATAGCGAAACAATTTCATTGTTATTTACTAGTCAGCTATATTATTTTAGGTAAACCTTGCCTTTTTTTCACTCGGGCGTTTTACTTTTATTATATTTTCAGTCTTATGTATATGCATTATAACGGGTTTTATTTTCTTTGGCCTCAATTTGTATTTTTGTGACGTTAATTATTTTTTTTTATTTTCGTTTAAACAATTATTTTTCTTTCTTATCTCTGGTATGCTTATGGCCGACAAAAGTCTGCTTGTTACGAAGAACCTGTTCGGTTCTTAAATAAATAACCCACCCGATAAATTCGAAGCAAAAGTACAATGAACGATCAGTAAACGAAAAGAAAAATGTATGACTTCCGATAATGGCTAAAACAATAATTTAAAAAAAAAACTCAAGGAAACAATTTAAAAAAATAAAGTTATATCGATGTAATTGGCCGGGGTATAGTCCTCTTGCTTGAAATCATCCCTCGCCCAAAATGCATAATAAACATTACGGATTTCTTGGAGAAAATCAAATCTGACGCAATGAAGATGGTCTTTTGGTGGATACTCAAGATTTACAGAAGTTTGAAACAAAGTATTGTGTCTGTCATTATAGCAGCCAACCGAACCCCCTAAGATTTCTTGCATCACAAAAGAAGGCTTTGACCTTTCTGTGTGACAAACCACAAAAAGTGATTAAACGGTGATGGTAATTTATGAGGAACGTACTGTAAGCAAAGTCTGTCGACTTTACTTATAAACCCTACTTAATAATGAAATTTACCGTAAAGACAGAATACAAAGGCAGGCGAATGTCAAAGTGTACGAGGTTCTTTTTCAACACTTGAGAAATCGCTTAGTTGCATATATTTCAATTTCGGGTAGATAGTCTGTGTGCCCTCCTCTGACATGTTAAGAAATTACATAGATATTTATCCCTGTCTGGTATTAGAAGGCCAGAAAATTCAGGTCATAGGGTCGGGACATAAACTAACATCATGTAAGTGTAGGCAGACTAGTCACCTGTCCAAAGATGAAAGCCTTTGTAGATCTGTCCCCTGCCGACCTTATTCCCCCTTGATTCGTTATTATTTACTTCTCCTGCCTGTGGTGGGCATTTCAATAACTTGGTCTGGTTCTGTACAATTCCTCGCTGAGTCCAACCCTATTTTCCGAAAAGCATTAAACAATCACTAATGAGAATGAAGAGAGGGATTGGCAATTTTGGCAAGGCTGGAGAGAAAAAGAGTCCCTGAAAACCTCAAACGTGAATGACTCGTACAGCTCGAATATATCCACAAGTGCTATGGGCGGTGACCCGACTAGCTACCTGAAAAAATCAATAGGAACTCAGTTGCGAAAAGCAAGTGAATGTAATCCAAGAAGCATTAAATAAAATAGCAAGCAAAGGCAGCACGTTCTTAATCCACGGCATCGTCTTCCTCGAAAATCTCATAATCGTGCCACCAGTTCTCACAAAAGAAAAGTTCGCAAAATTGACAACTGTGAAAATGACTAAAACAATATATTTAACACACAAAACAAGACCAAATACCTCACCAAAAATTTCACCTTATAGCTCATCAAAAACTCTGAAGTGTTATACAGTAAAAAATAAAGAAGCCCATCCTTTTGCAGCAGTAAGGAATAAAAAAAAGGTTAAATGTATTTATAATTTTCGGGGCACATATGTACCAGAGAGTGTGAGAAAAACCTTACACCAACTAGAAAATGAAAAGTATTGAAAACATTATTAAATTAAAATACATACATATATATTTTGCAAAGATGTAGACAACAATTCCAAGCGCTAAGAGAATTTTAGCTTTTGTAAGCTCAGGACAACGCCCCAGTAAATATGGGAAAATTTGCGAGAGGCTAATGACGCTTTTGAGCATTGTTTCTTTTTCCATATTTCAATGATGATGGTGGCAAAATATTGGGTGAATTTTGTGCGTGGAGGGAGACAATTTATGTTCATCCCTCCCTTTATAGAGCAGTTAAATTGGTGAACTGTCCCTATTTTCAAATCGAGACTGAGATGGGAATTAGCTCAATGGGACATTACATCGGTATCCTGTCTCCATGCAGTATTGTTGCACATCCTAAACACTAATTGGACTGATAATGACTATCTCGTTGCTAATGTAAATGGCCGAAGTCTAAGATCATGAACACGCAGAAAATGTTCTAAACGCGATCTTAAGCACCTCGTCGACGATGTATTCTGTGTACAAAAGACAAGGTCTTCCACACTTGACAGTGCATATATACTATCTATTGCGTTCGCCCTCTATTCAACATCGTTTAATAGATGTTCGAGTGTTACTTGGCTAGTGAGCATGTTTTTGGATTCGGCGTGTGCACTTGTTTGCGCACGTCCGGCAGGCAGACTGTGTGTGCTGGATTTTAATATAACGGATAGTTCTCTTTCTTTCATTGTGTTTATATGCGCTCAAGGACAATGAGAAGCGGCTTGTCTTGTTTCGGTAGATCTTGTCGTTTTTGCCGATATCTCATCGAGTAGTTTTTGCGGGTGATTGGAATGTTGTGCTTAACCTCGATATAGATCGCTTAGAAAATAGATCTGCCTCTGACAACAATGATGTGCAGCGACTGACGGATTTATCGATAAGTTCAATCTCATCGATAAGTACCGAAATAAGCATTCTAAGGATATAGTGCACATTTGGTCTAATAGAGGCACCTCGGTTAAGATACTACCTTCTAGCTACATCTAACGAGTTCTACGTAAGAGTCTCGATGTAGGGCTTAGGTGAACCAATTTCTATTCTATTGTTTACTTGGATAATACGCTCGTCCGTGTACACTTAAATAAGCCTAAAGTTATTTTGGCTACGTGTAGTAAATTGTATGATGAGCAAGATTTCCAAGACGAGTTCGCATGAAATGACAAATGTGTTGGGTATGAATCAAATCCCAAATCAAATGTTTTTAACTAAAATACGAAATAAATCCATGATGTTAGTTAGACTCAACCAATCCACAAGAAGCTGCTGTATCAAGAAGACCTCTTTTTACAGGGAGTGGAGAGGCAAAAAATAAAATGGATGAGAAATTATAACTCTGACACAGACGAGATGAAAAACTGAGCGAGAAAAACCTGGGGAAAATGGAAATCTCGACCTGGATCATAACAAAAAAAAAGGCCGGAAGCAGGCCGGGAATAATACTCACTCACATTTACTTGGTACACAAGAATGAACTACATTAAGCAGGGGAATTTTCCCAAAAAATCCACCCAAATGCAATGAGAAGACTTTAAAGATAATATCAAGGCAGTGTCTCGTTCACGCAAACCAGGAACGCATTGCCACATTTACCCACATTTAGCTGAAGCCTGTCAACTTTAAACGTTTCCAATCATTTCTAATCTTCATTTGGAGCTAATGCTCAAAATATCGGATCAAATCCTGATGTGAATGACAATGACCTCGCAAGACATTCGCCATTCTCGTCGTCTATATAATCAAGCCGTAGCTAGCAACGACAGAAACGCCATCCGCTTCACCCCAGAGAACGGGGGCGACATATTGTCACAGGCGTATGCACGATCAATGAGAACGAGTTCCCGCGGCGCGATACGAGCAGTCAACTCGCCGAGACGGGCCCATAAAGGGCGGAACCAGGAAAAATGGTAAAAAGCGTGCGCAGACTTCTCTTTTAAACCAGGGTTGCAGAGTTCAGAATTATTTTTGGAACACATCAGTCAAAATTTAGACAAAGATATGCAAACGTCTCAAGTACAATTCATAGTGCAAACTATCCCCACCAAGCACTTGCCACTGCCACCTTCTTCAAACTTCACTCTCCATAGTCTCTCCCTCGCAGATAACTGCATTACTCGGCGAAAGCCAGGGGAAATAAGCCAAATACCTGCGAAACACATCGTTACTGAGACCAGGCTCTTTGCTAAACCGGTTCTTGAAATGCCACCGAAAATTCTCGCACATGTCGTGGGTCGACCGGAGGGTATGTCCCTCCAGGTTTCGTACCTCTCGATTGTACCGATCGGCGCCTCGACGAATCTATTCTTTGCGCAATTCTGCGCCTATGTTCACAGCTTCGGAAGGAATCTTATCTAACTTACGTCTAATTAATTGACACATGTAACGCTCGCTGTTTAAACGGTCGAGCTTCCTTAGCTAAGGCTATCTCAATGGGAGCCCCACTATTCTCCGTCTGGAAGAAATTAGCCTGAGGTGTCTTCATCTTTTTAGCCTTACCTAGTCTGAGCCGTTGGATAAATCCAGTTGAGAAAGACATAATCCTATTCTTAAGATTATTCCGCCACTTATTTCCAGTGACTCCCCTAGTTAACGCCCTATGTCGGCTTCTCTCACTAATATTCTATCAAGGTAGCTAGTTACTCGGTTAGACGGCCAACTATTCGCCCACGTCCACATTTTCCCACACGAGTGATCGACCCGGTATCTATCGACGAGATCGAATTCGTTAATCAGATTAACCAGGCTATAATCACCATCCTTCCCTCTATCCCAATTGGGGTCCAGGATGGCATTTCTGTCCCCCACTAGGACTAGTCGTGTTGAATCAACCAGGAAGAGCCTCAACCGCCGAAAAGAAAAGACGCACTCCTTCCGGTCATTAGACGCATAAACCGCAATCAGTCAAAACGAGCTGCTTTTCTCTGCCTTACGGGCTACGATCAACCGGCCCTCGGCACCGGCATGAACAAGGTCCACCAGCAAAGAAGCTTTTCTAGTCCGTCAGTCCCAATATTCTAAATAGACGACAAAGTCGTTAGCACAAGTATCGACAATTCAAAGTTAGTTCTTGGATCGCAGTGACATCCACACCAAAAGAAAAGAGGTCACGAAGCAGACGGAAAGTCTTACCCTTATCCCTCAGACATTTCGCATTCAAGCTGGCTATCTTAATCAACATCGTTTAGGTCTGCAAAGAGAAAAAGATTTAGTTACAAACGGAGTGGAAATCTATGGAATTAAGGACCTCGACGTCCTGTCCCAGGCATACAAATCCAATATTGGACGTGATCCCTCTGACTTGAACAATCCCGCTCACGTCCGAAAAGAACGTTAGTTTTATTGCCGTATATAACGAAGGATGGAGGATGACAGAGACCCTCCCAGCACAAAAATGAACAATTCTTTGCAGATATTTCGACCCTATCTGGGCCAATTTTATATCTGGGAATGCTTCTACATTTCCCAGTAGTAAATCCCAAACGTTAAGGCCGCTCCGGTATTTCTAATGAGTTTTATTACTCTGGAGGCCTTTAGAAAGTTCGCCGATTAAAGACAATTTAAACAATGACCTTAGCAGGGCGTTCCTCTGGGAGGAATGCTCCCTCTTTAAAGCCTGCCTATTTGCAGGTATCTAGGTGGCGAAACAAGTTCATTTCCTTTTTTCGGGTTTTGGGAAGGATTTCTCCGGATTATGGCAGGCGTGATCAATTTTAGGGGAAGAAAATTCTGGTTAGGAGGAAGGTGAGGGCGTTGTGGGGGAAAGAGAAGTTATATGTTTCACTGGAGAGGCAGACTCACTTCTAACACGCGATGCAGTGCTGGTTTGGGTCTTGGCGGCTCCCATGACCTTTTCGCCCTGACACGTTCTACAGGCTCCTTCTTTTTATTTTTTGGGGCATAATCTGCCTCTTCCTCCCGTCCCCTTTTCAAGAATTAGGAACGCGGCGGAGGTATCTCTACTACCTCAATTTCCTGTTGATGTTGTTGTTGTTGCAGTTGTTGTTGCTGATGTTATTATTGAAGTTGTTGTTGTTACCACAATATACCTCGGGTTGAAAAACCTTAACTATCCAATATATTAGCTTTGAAAGACGGTGGCTAGGTTCATTCCTTTTAATGAGATCTAGCTTTAGACATGTCTGTAAATATTCCAGTTATTATACCTATGTTTTGGGAAGTATAACAAATACTTTCAGGAATGATCAAAGATTTTCTCGTATGCGATAAATTGTGTTGCCTCGATCAAGGTTATTTCTTAAGGATGTTCGTTGTGGTGCAGTGGGTATCGACTCGGAACGACAAATTGAGGAGTCGAGTTCAAATCCAGTCGAATTCCTTGCATTCACTCACGCGCAAATACTCTGGGGAAAGGTATTAATCCGTCTCTTCCCTCCAGTTATGGGTTAAATAATAGAACAGATTGGGTTCTATAGCCTCGGTTGGCAACCAATTTCCTGTAGAAAGCAATGGCAACCTACTGCAGGATAACTTTCTGCCAAGTAAATCATGTCTCTGTCAAGCGTGTATCATGTATGGCACTTAACTGTTTGTCGGAATTTTTAAAAAATATAATTCTTGTTCTCGCGTTCGATTAATTAACTTCTTTGGCAAAAATTCCCCTTTCATGATTGAAAGTGTTACCAAAATAAAATAAAAAATCCCCAAAACAATATAAAATTTGAAAGACGGCAATTTCCTGGTTGTAGTAGAGAGTTGAAAGGTGACCTGAAACATAAAATATCTTGAAGAGTTTCCATAACATCAAAATAATAACGTTCCCCTATGAAAGACTGAACACATCTAAGGGTGTCTGGTCACACATGAGAATCGAAATAAAAAATTAAGACACCAATGATAAAGAAGCATGTATCGTTACTTTGTCACACCTCAAATCCCAAGAATAAAAAAGAAATTGTAAAATCCATTCAACATTATATCGATCATGTTACTTCAGGAAAACAAATATGCGAGGTGAAGTATAAACAACGTATCATATTCACAGAAGCAAGAAACGAGTACAAAGATACATAAATGTGCCGTCCTATAGACAAATAATGGAAAAAATGAGCAGAATGAATGCCAGTCAATCTGAATTATATAAAGCACTTGCAGCGACGCTTGTGCTTATGGGCCTAAATGAATGGCACAAATATCAATCCTGTATAATATATATTTATACTCCAAGTAAATGTTACATTCTTTACTGCCAAATGCTTGAAATAATGAATAAGGATTAACTCTCTCACAACAAACCTCAAGGGGAATGACTATATAGAATCCATAACTAAATCCGCTGCTAAGAAAGACGGTTCTCTGTGTAGGGCCAAGAATTGTTTTCCGCCTGAAATAATTCTGCACATATATAAATCTACCATGCGCCCGTGCATTGAATATTACTGCCATATCTGGTCGGGTGCTCCTTCTATCTTCCTAGGTGTTCTTGACAAAATCCAATGGAGAATTTGTAATGTGATAGATCCTAACTATGCAGCTCAGATACAGTCACTATCTTACCGGTACAATGCAGCGTCCCTGTGTCCCTTCTACAAATACTTTAACGACTTCTGCCTTCTATATATAAATTTACTCAAGCCACAAGATTAGCAATTAGGTCCCACCATTTTATTGGGAAAGCAATAAAATATAAACGCAAATTCTGCACCAGCAACTTCTTTTCTCGCACTTCACGCCTGTAGAATTCCCTTCCATTCAGTTACTTCCCAGACAGCTACAATCTCCAAGAATTTAAATGTAAAACCAATATTCATCTCCTATCTTAATAACCTGCATCCTTTCTCTCATGATCATTTTTCAGTTCAATCCAATTTCATCAATATTCTCATCTTTCCCTTACCCACTTTCTGACACTCCCTATAACCTGTCACTCTTTCTCATAACTTTCCTTCTATGTATCCCCTACAATACAGTGGCAGTAAAGTGTCTTGCTTGGAGAGATATGATTAAAAAAAAGACAAAAGTAAAGTAGAAACAAACATATATTAAAAGATCCAGTGGAACTGACGGGGAATAGAAGAAAATTAACTGTTTCAGTTAAAAAAAATGATTTACTGCCGGCATTTGTTTGAATTAATGAAATATTCTTTAAGCAAAATGAAAAACTCAATACAAAAGAAAACCAACTACTCACAACCATGTGCTAGGTGCGTCAGACAGCACACCCTAGTTAGTAATGATACTTCAAAATAAAATCAGTTTAAAAAAAATACTTTACCGGCGACTGATGTTAGAGTGAGATTCACCTTTATTAGCCGTGTCCGTTCAGAAATGGATTTTCAATTGCACCTATTCGTCGGTCTCAACATATTTCTTCTCGGCAATCCTCCTAAACTCTACTCCACCATCCACTTGTTCCCGCCGATCACGAAGATATCTCGTGTTACTTTCCCCTGTCTCATTCTCCCTCTATTAGTTCTGTGAGTATTAGATTATTGAAACACTCTTTTCTTATTAAGTGTTTCAGAAATCTCAGTTCTCTATTGCTGATGCAAATTATCAGTTTGTTTTCTTTTACATTGCATACATAAACAACATGCATGAGCCTCAGAGAAAGCAAAAACGGACAAAACAATACCATCTGTTCAACCGCTGGTCTCTACCTAATATAAAACAAAAATGAGAATGCCAATAGAACCAATTACTCTATAGACTGTACATCTCACAAATAATATATCAATGAAACCAGACTCTAGGCAAGATCCCTCTTTACAAAACATATCAATGAAACATAAAATGTCATACCATAAGAAGAATATATATTCTATTAATATTTATCTTTTATAAATATCTGATCGGCATGAAATAACCAATTGAGAATGATATACCTTAAACAAAACAAACCAATACAAGTAGACACTTGAGGCACTTATTTTCTCTAATGATGTCTGTAAGATTTTGCATTTCTTTGCTTGTAGGCGACAAAATATGTCAGCATCCATCCTTCAAATGTGATCATTCAACTTATAGAAGCTTTTGAAAATGTCACTTGTTGATATGCTCTGTTGGCATCTACCCATTGCTCGCTTTCCAGTATTGATAGCGTTCATTATCTTGTTCTAGATGAAAATGACGTATTTTTTTATCTTCAGCCTATACCCCTCAGAGCAAGTGTTACAGACATATTGCTAATATATCTATATTTCCATGTAAACTTCATATGATTACAGATAACACTCTCCAAACTACGCACAGGGAATGTAAGCACGAAAACCCCTCCATCTTCAATCTATAAGAAACAAAACCACTGAATTGACCTTTATTATTGAAACCTCTCTGTTTCTGAGCAAGCATAATCGTAGATGCTTCTTATGGTCATTTGATATTAACCTCATCGTGTCATTGGCAAGTAGCTACTTATCCATATGATTTTCGTTTACTTCCTCTTGTCTTCATATCACACAATTTATTCTGTTATATGATCATTACGGAATATGGCGATTTATACTGAGAGTGTTTAGGACAATATGTAAACAGTCATAAACTAGTTAAATGTTACGAAATGAAAAAAATAAAAAACCCATGTAGTGCAAAAAAATCTATTGATAAATTTATATATGCTATATATCATATCCACCTAGAATCAGAAATCAGCATGACAAACATTGCTCATGATAATATTTTCATTGCATCTGTGCTGAAAACTGAGTTATATTTAATTGTGCTAAATGTATTGATTGCGAAATGTCTAATCGCACACATAATTCTATAATCGGTTCAATTCCAGGTTACTCGGGGAATAAGGATTTTGCTGAGCTGATCTGAGTTTAGTCCTGTATAATCGAGATTGCCTGCACGACATCTTTTCCAATCAACTGTCATACATTCACTAGTGTGAGACAAGATATATATCGATTAATCTAGCTTCGAAACTCGTAGGTGCGTAATTAAAGATCCGTATGTTTTATTTCCCATGCTTTTATTGAAGGAGAGTCCAAACAAACAGATGCGAATCCATTATAATAATTTTCTTCTGTTTGATTGCCTTTTCAGACTTCAGCGCGGTGTTTTTCTTTGGTTTTTTCCAATAAATGTTATCGTAAATACACATTCAGGTATAAATGTATAAATGCTGTAACTCTTCTACAGCCAACTAGAGAAAATGCGCGTTATTCTGCTGATTGGTGTGAGAATGGCAAATAATTATAGAGTGAAATGAATATTATCGAACCAATTAGCAAAAAGAAGAATATTCTTCCGCCCTGACTAATTAGACCTTGTAGCATATTACATTTAAATAATCTATCTAAACTTATTTATAAATAGAACTTAATCTGTGTGTGTGTCTGTGTGTGTGTATCCGTTACCTATAGACTCCGAAACGGCTGAACCGATTTTCTTAAAAATTTACACAGTTGTACTATAAGCGTCTGGGAGTGTTTGTTGCTAGGTTTTGTGCTCAGGTACGCGCAATAAATATCGAAAATCGATTATCAAAAAATGGGGTTATAGAAGGAGTGGTCCGATTTTAATCAAATTTGATACACTCATAGACAAAGGCATAAGAAACAATATTCAGAAGTTTCGATGTTGCAGTTCTTACAATAGTGCAGAAAATCGATAATATATATATATATATATATATATATATATATATATATATATATATAAATCGATACCAGGAAATCAAAATTTGACTTACATCCATTCATTTTTCTTTCAGTCTACGGTTTCGCTTTAACTGGAAACTTTTTACTCTTTCGTGCCAACGTCCAAATAGTCTGAGCTCCAGAACCATGGATTAGTTTTAAAGCTTTCATTACACCAGAGGGACGCCGGGCTATACTGCTAGTCATGAAGAAATAATACAAGTTCATATATGATAAAGAATAAAATAATATAACTATTTATTATATCCTTAGAGGCTTTAGAATGGTCATGATTGTGAATTACTGACATTCAGTCATTATACATGGTGTGGTGGATAAAATGTTGTCTAAATTACAAGAAAATGAAAATAGCATTGACATCTCAATTTAACACATATATTTAACACTTATATTTAACAAAATAACGCAAAATATCTGGCAATACTAAAGAAAAAATATATTCAATAAAAACGAACTTTGCTTCAACCACAGTCTGCCGACAATTTCGGAATCTGTTGCCACAATTCTGGATGGTCTCCTAGTTTTAGCTGTGAAATGCTCAGTTCATTTTTGGTGATACAGGAAGTTTTGTTGTCTTCTCGCTCAAGTGCTCCCTACATAAAGTAATCAAGGGAAGTTACAGTCTGGAGAAATAGACGGCCAGATATAAAGCTTAATGTAGACTCAGAAAATGTCTGATATCCGTAATTGTGTTGTTCCTACTTGTGTGGCATGTGCATAATTATGTTGCCGGACAAAGGGTCTTTCAGCTGCCACCATCTTGGCATGTCAAGTGGGCCTTCGTGTTGAGTATGAAGTACGGTGGGAAGATGAACGCAAGCATAATGACACCATCACTATTGATCCCTTCAAACAACTTTGTAATCACTATTAGACTTAATTTCTTCCTCTGCATTTGCGCTAAACGTAGCGCGTATATATTGCTTATATTCACTAAAAATCTTAAGCCGTCAATTAATAGAATTGTCTATGTATACTGTAGTAATGTACTAAAATGTTTATAAAAAGAACGGTTCTTTCATGCTTTAAACACACGCATAACCATTATATAATTAAAAATCAATTTTGTATTATTTTCACATTCTAATGACCGCTAAGCATATTGTCAGCCGTTGTAGTTGAAGCAAGACAAAATTTACATTAATTTTTGCAACACAGTTTTTTGATTATTTTTGTTACCACAACTCACACCCTTATAGATAATCTTGGAAGGATATGGAAAGTACTTACGTTTTGGGAATATCGAGACATGAATAATAAAAACATATGTCAAAGTTGCAGCTCATTCATTATATATTTTAAGTATAATACACAAATGATTATTCGTGATTATGAACAGATTTTATTGTAAACAAGCAGACACAATGTTTTCAATTTCTTTAATCTGACACGACTAATAAAATGTTTCATTCTTAAATACGAAGATTTAAATCTATATAGCAAGAAAGTGAAGGAAATCGTAGATTAAAACACGCTTCTCAAGCATTTACTTTTATAAATGACCATAAATTCAAATTACATGCTCAAAAATAAATCGTTTTCACTATTTATTTCAGTTCAACATATCACAGGAAGATAGCATTTTTCCTCCGAAAAATGAAAATGAATCCTTGCATTTATAAACTATTGTAACAACTATTACAATACACACACACGCATATATATATATATATATATATATATATATATATATATATATATATAAAATACTTTTCAATTTGTTAGCATCAACTTTATTCAACAAGCAAAAATCTATTTTTTCAATTTCTTATTTTTTCTTCGTTTTTGTTAAGTTTCATTGGAAATATTTGTTTTTAAAAATATATAGCTGTGTGTGTTTGTCTGTGTGTGCTTCTTTAAATTGTGAAAAACACTGAATAACTGTGAAAGAAGCTAATTAAAAGAGTGTAACCAATTCCTTTCCTTGGTTTAAAATGTCAAGTGACACATTTCGTATTTTTCTTTTTTGTCTTCTACTATTGTCACATGATCGCTGTTGACATCCATTTTTATTTAAAATGTTGGAAGCTTTAAAATGCATCGTTTCGAAATTTGAAAGTCATCGCGATTTTATTTTTCACATTGTTTGCCAATTTGTCGGAAATAATTCAGAAATGTTTATTTTCTATGGATTCGTTGCAGAATCTTGTAAGGTTTCTGTTGTGATCATTGATGTCTAATTGTATTGCGTTTCTTTTTTATTCTTCATTTTATTTATGTCCTTTGTCAGAAAGAAATTTTCCAATTTAGAAACAAAAATTACAACCCAAGAAAATTTCTCGAAACGCTTGCACAACACTAGAATATATAAATTACAACTATATGCACACGAACAGAAATATAACACAGTTGCCATTGATAAATTTTGTCTTTTGTTTACTTTAAGCATACGATTTAGCTCTTTGCATATATCCTGATATCCATTCGACTTACGTCCACGTAGAGCTTTTGTCATTTCTTGCATATTTTTGAACAATACAATTTACTTTTTTTTTACAAGATTCTTCCTATACATTCTACTTTGCATATAAATATTATATGATGCTATATTTTGTTAAATTATATACAGTAAAATATAACTTGCATTCTGCTAACTAATTTTCTAAGGAATATATAAAATCAAATGTTAAATACATGTCATGTGAAAAGTAACCAAATGAAATTAAACATTAACCAAATGGGTTTTATATAATGTTTTTATTAATTTTTTAGAATAAAAATGAATACAGCAAATTTAATCAGTCATCCAGAAACTAGTGCCAGTGTGCCTCCCGCTCGCAACGTACTTAGTGTAAAATTAAGATGTCTTGGATACAAGATACCTGTGACCAGCTGCTACTACTCTACTTTATTTACAATGATTTCATAAGAAGGTAGGTGATAAAATTTTACTGCGGGTTCTTGGGAGAAAGGCATTAGTTATATTAGTCAAGTCGCAACATGGTGATCCAGGACGCAACACATAGGATTTGTTTTAGAGGAAACTTAATTACTGATTAATCAATGCTGGCTCCTGTTTCGTGCCTTCCGGAACCGTTCTAAGAGCTTCAAGTACAGATTCAATGATGGAATTAATAGATGATGACAGAATATGCATTGAGATTTCAATCATATAAATTGTGAATCTTAAGACTTTTGAAGATTTTTTGTACTAGAGATTTGAGGTAAAATCCGTTTGTCCTTTCTTGATTAAAAAATAATATATAGTCGGATTAATCCGAAATAAACCTAAAAGAGTTTATAACAAGAAAAGAGTTGAGTTTTTATTAAAAATGAAAACCTTCCAAAGATTTCCATCACAAAATTGAATACATCAAAGGGATTTAAAAAATAGAGAACTCACTATCTGGCTTCACTAGAAGACATCTCATCTACCCAGGGGAGTCAGAAAGTCTCGAACTACAGAAGGTCACGAATAGAAGAAGCTTGTAAACTTTTAAAAACACATACAACCGCATGTTTACTTCACCAACATTTCCTTCTATAATCCAAATAAATTATACTGTTAAGCCATTTTAGCTATATATCTCGGTTCTTCTGAGTGGATATAGATATCATAAATTTGTATATCACAGAGATATCTATAGAAGCAGCTCTATATGCAAACGATGTAGCCAAAAAGACACCGAATGTGATGAGAATTAATTGTAAGATAAGATTAGATTAGATGTAAAAACCGCCAGGAAAATCAGCTTAATTTTGTAAATGCAAGTTCTGAAAAAAAATGATCATAGAAGGAAACTATAAAGGAAATATCTCATTTACTTCATCAAAAATATGTAGTTGAATTGATCTTCGTACACAAGAATAACGAATAAGAAATGTACAAATAACTTAAATCTGACTAACAATTATAGAAACTTTATTTACAGACTTGTACACTTGTGATGGGCCTTGTGGAGATGACTTCATGGAACAACACATCAGGGAGCTGAGTTCGAATTCCAGTTGAATTTCTTACATTCACTTACGCACAAATTACTGACGAAACTATATAGCTCGCTACCAGGTTCAAAACTTAATTAGGCTATTTTTATATATGGGTTAGACAGAAGGTCATACAGAAAAATTCTCAACGCAACGCACCATCAAGGACTCAGATTAGCGCTCGGAGCATTAAGGAAATTCCCCGTGAAGCGATTTTACACAGATCCCGTTGAAACCTCTTCACTTCTACGGCGTATTACACTGACATTGCAGTAAAATGTCAAATTTATTATACCTAACTCATCCAGTTTATAGATCTAAATTTGAACTAAACTATTGTGTTTAATTCAGTCGTGCAGAAAATTTCATACATCTATATGGACTTAGGATGGGAGACGTTGCTTAAGAATTACGAAAGTACTCCTATGTCAAATATTGAATAAAAAATAGTATCCACATTCCGCCATGGACAAGTAAACATTCACATGTCATCCTATAAATGCATACATTTACAAACAAATTTAAAACATAAAAAAACAATTTCGCACATGTTTGAACGTATATACTGAAAATTACTAGAACAATTCATGAACTATACAAAAATAATTAAAGACGGAGCAAAAAGCCGTGACTAAATAAAATGGACAGTAGTCAGTCACAAAATTACTAAAGAGTAATGCCTCTCTAAAAAGCTCGATATTTACTGCAGAAGATTATGACATTGATTTGGCTCTAATCCTCATCACTGAGAACAAACTAAAGAACTTCCTAAATTTTACATACACATTCGCTGATATATAAACTTTCTAGGGGAGAAGTACAACTATCCAATGAACATTAAATTATTGGAGAATATCAGCGCATTAAACAAAAGAAAAGTACATTATATTTTTTTAACCATAGCCATATTAAATATACATGGCAACTCTGCCAACCAAATTTGCTTTGTACATGAATGTGGATACAGGTTTAAATGTCTCATATATAGACATTCAGGAGTAAATAATAAATATGTTTTAAATATAATGGCATAATAAACTCTATGCAATCTAGCTCATACTCGCAGCAAGTAATACATCATTCAGGAAGTGTCGAAATGAGAAGGACGTAATAGCACGCTTGCGCATCGACCACATGAAAATGACACATTTTCACTGACTTTCTAATGAAGATCAACCGGGCTGACAATAATATGAACAAGCATTTTCGGTTAAACATATCTTGACAGTATGTACAGAAATAGATAAATCTTGAAAACAATTTCAATGAAATGATAGAATAATGGAACTTTTTGAAAATATGTATGTGATGCATATAATACTATATTTAAAATGGGCTACTTCTAAAGTTAATATATAACAAGAAACATATATTACTATATATATATATATATATATATATATATATATATATATATTTGAAAAAATCATTTTTTGCGAAAAAAGAATTTCAGCAATAGTTTTGTAAAAAAAAAAAGAAGAAAGCATTAGACTTTCATTAAAATTATTTTCATGTAAATGAAATATGATCTACAAATGATCTACAAACTGATTTATTAAAAACTATATATTTTCCATTTATAAGAATCTATCCTAAACTTTTTGTTGGCATTAAATAACCCATTGAGATTTATACGACTTAAAACAAAACTAAACAAACCAAACTAATCCGATATCTAGAATTGTTCGGCAAGCTCATAAAAAAAGTTGGCTGATTTTCTTCTCTATGGCAGCCTCAATATCCACGTCTTGTGGCCGTTCATTGCGGAGTTTATCAGAAGGTGATATATATCGTGATGTGAAATTATGGTACCAAAGTCAATCGATGAGTACACTTTAGGCAGCAGCAAAACATCATCCTCAAAATCTTGAAGAATTCGGCGGCATTGTCCGTCTACTGACCATTCCGACGTATATCATAAAGCAGACAACAGAGATTAAGCTGCTTCCACAGTGCCATTTCTGCACTATTCTGGTTGGCTGATAGGTGTACAACGTACCTATATTGGTCAAGACCAATAATGTCAATCCAAATGCCTTCCTGGCACGTATCGCATTGGTTTGCTTATCAGAGAGCAGTCTTTTCCTCATGACATAAGAAAAGACTAGGATATTTTTGTTTCCTTATAAATTCGTTCAATCTAAACCAACCTTTTGATAAATATCCACTGCAGATCTACACAAATACAAGAAGAGTTAGCGCAATGATGAAATAAGAGCACAAAACAACTTACATTTGGGAACATTTTTTGTAATATTTGCAAACAATTTAATTATTTTATATATATATGTAAGAAATTGCTTGTTATTTCAGTACAATTCATTTTAACAACACCTACACTTGGCGATATTGTTTTGGGTGATAAATTTACATATTCACATTGTTTGAGCATTTAAAAATAAAAAAATGTTTTCATGAATACTAGAGTTCAGAGAAAGTATGTTATTTTACTTGATTCATCGAATTCTAACAACATACAATGAAGGATATTAAATCCCCTTTCTTGTGACACTTCAAGGAGATTCAGTTTTCCATCCAAATTGACATTCACAGTATTAATCATAAGCTGACTTTGGGAGAGAGATTACAAGAGCTTAACTGCAGAACTCTAATCTAAGTCTTCCATCGTCTGATTGTTCTGCGGTATTTTTAAGGTCTTTGTCTTTAGCTGGTTATATAATTGTTGGCTGCAGTCGGAGATGTCAGATTACAAAGACATCTACAACTAAAACAGTAAATTTAAAATCTGATGATTTTCCAAGCAATTTGAATTTGTCATTCTTTAAGATTAGTTTCTCAAACAGGAAACTTAACATATTTAAAATCATTCCATATAAAATGCACTTTAAGCATTTCAAATATACTTATTAATGTTATATAATTTTCTTAACAACCATTTTCATAATAGTTTTAGGTAAACTTAGAAAATTAAAAAAATAAAAGTGTTATAAAACGTTTCAATCTGCAAACAAATAAATAAATCTTAGAAAATTGTGTAATTAGATAAATCGTTGGGAAAATATTGTCTAAATTTATTTTATTAATTCCTTTTATTAGTATCCCCGCGACTGAAAAATAGTAAAAATAATGTTTATCTCGCTTCTTTTTTTTTCCAATCTTCGTGGCAAAAACGATGTAGATCTTGACGGTAAAGATAACGACATATATTAATAAAATGCACATGTATACAGGGCGTGAGTATATATATTATAGTCATATTTAGTTTGAAATCGTGTTCATCATTAGGAAAAACGTTCTCCACTTCAACTCAAGTCAGAACGCAAGATGAATAACGCATGAAAAATGTATTAAACTAAACCATATTCAAACAACCATGCATCGACTGATTATTAATGGTTTACACCGATCCAAAACACATTCATGGAAATAAGAGTATCAAATATAAGTGAATTCCAAGTGTTTGCCAAAAACGTTTATTTAAAAGTAATCTATAACTAAAAATATTGCAAATAATTGTAAATGGGGAATTGAATAAAATCTAATTATTCTCTAATTATTTAAGTAAATGTTTCCTAATAAAAAACGTAAAAAACTAGTCAGAATTCATAGAAGACATACGGCCTGAGGTATTCAAAATTTTACAGCCATACGTAGAGTGATTTGGGCTGAAAAGTCTGATGAATACATTTTACAGACATGTTTGGATTCTGTTTTCCTTCGACTAGATTGGGAGCTAACCTCGGCTTCATGGTTCAGTCCCATTCGCCTTATATTTATAGCTTTTAATTGAATAGATAACAATCTTATACAATAAACTACATCATGTTCTCTTAATGGATGTTTTGAGTAGCATTGAGCCATCTCGTAATTGCAGTTTTTCCCAGGTTAACACAAACCTAGTGTGGTAGCACCTGTTAGGTTATTAGCTATGGGAAAATTATTAACGTTTACACTGGTGTCAAAATATAAATATAAATATATATATTTATAGCAAAATTACCAGAAATACACTTACATAGTAAGAAAAATACCAGCAATATATTTGTTTAAGAGAGAATCATATTACCAGTATTATGCGACAAAAAAAAAAAACAAAAAAAACAGCAAAGCATTTTTATAAAATGCACTATTAATCCTCTGAAGAAAATTAAACTTCAGCATTAGAAACCGACGAGAAATTTATATGCTACTACCGACACAAAATTGAACTTAGATCATCAGCATTAAATAATGAGTTTTTGTCCATGAAACGCATGCTAAATATTTAGGCGTTGAACACATACGCCATCATCGGCATTTCCGTTGAGAATATAGTAGAATATAAAAAAGTTATTCTCTTTTGTCACACCCTTTCAATTCGACTCCTACTTTGTCGAGCATGAACGTTCTTTGCATAGTAACGTTGTAGCTCTATACCAGACAACGAGTTAATAGTTTTTCGCAATTTGATCACATAAAGCAAATTTCTACTAGACTGATACCAATTCGAGTTTACTGTATTATTTAAGCCGTAACTTTCGGAGAAAAATGGATTCATACATTTACCAATAGAAGTTGCGCATAATTGAATCACATGAATTTTCTTCTATTTTTCATCCCGAATCTGTATATATTACAATACTCGCACATATTTATGTCTAAATGCCTTTTGGTTATTTGTCTATATAGACAGATATAACTTTTATATAATATTTTTAACTCTCACCGAAAATAGGTAACGATGTTTTTATTATAAAAGCTTAATTATAATCTGCTGGAGAGATTTGACAGTGTGTTCCAATGCTGTAATTAAAAAAAGAAAAAAACAATATCTAGTGACAACAATACGAAATAATTACAATTAACTACGGTACGAATAACGATATCGAGAATATAAGGACAGCTTCGATATTATTTAGAATTTAAGTCTTTTAAATATGTTACTCGAAAATTATATAAGTTTAAACACAGTGGGAATTATTGTTAATCTCATTTAAAAATACTTCATTTTTATTTTTACCATATCCTCGTATTTAATCCAAATATATTTCCTCCATTTTGAACCATAAAATCATTAACATTAAAGCTCAATAAAATGAATTCTCTGTTCGAAATAATTTCACTCGATACAAAGCAGTAAAGCCACAAATACGCATAGGAGTACACTGGGAAATAAGTTAAGGAAAGTTAATAATTATAATGGAGAGAAGAATATACATGAAAAATGATTTACCAGAAAAACGTATAACGATTGTATTTAAATCACCATGAGACTAGAATCAACATGAGAGCAGAAAATTGTGTACTAATTTATCATGTAGGATCGTTTCTATTTTTCTTTCGTTCAGTCTTTCGTTCAGTTTTTCAATATTTTGTTACATGGACTCTTTTTTGGAAGTAATCTGACCTGTGTCTTTAAAGCTATGTCTTTGTTCATATCAGGACGTAGCCGATTATGTACTTCCACTTACCACTGTTCCTTGCAGCTCTTAATAGTTTTCCTCTTGGTATCATTTACAAACCCCGCTCCACTATCCATTTGCTTAAGCCCGTCAGTTTCCAAACATTCCTTCCTCGTTACCTATCCCAGAAACATTAGTTGTTTCTTTCTGGTGCTAAGCAAAGCTTTTTGCTCGTTTATTTCTCTGAAACAATATGTTATTGCACACGTTTTCGGCCCATGGTATCCTCAGCATCCTTCTGTATAAACATATTTCAGTTGCTTCGATCCACTCTTTCATCTTTAGTAAGATCGTCTTCCTTTCGTTACCATATGAAAGGGCAGATATCACATAGAAATCTAGCATTATTTTCTTTGTTCCAATGAGATCCTTTTGTATCTCAGTACTCTGATTATCTTTTGAAATGCGACCTAGGTAATGATAAATCTTCTGATCTCAGTGTCACACTTGACATCCTCTGTCCGAACATTTCTCGGGCATTTAAAATTCTTTACCTGTTTTATTTTGGATACTCCGTCTTGTAAGTGACAATTTGGGAGTCTCCTTTTTTCCGATGAACATGCATTCAGTTTCTTAGTCCTTTTCTTAATCAGTTTCTTTTTAAGCGTCCTGAATGGGACCCTACCAAATATAAATTCCACTGACAGAAAACCTATTAAACGTAATTACATGGCAGAAAACTAATTTGTGAAATAAATATTGCATCTGTAGTTGTGATCTCTCACACTAAAGAGGTGATAGTATTACAACCCATTGGATGAAGACCCTTTCTTGTCTTTGGGGTAAGTGTAAAACTGAGTGTCTTTCAAGCAGATTCCAATTGTTTGACTATTATGACCAGCAACTCTCGTCCCTCAACACCAAAGAATTAAGATAGAAATATATCTACTCTAACTTAAAGTGTGTGAAAAACAAAATTCCCCATGGATATGCTCTTTAAAGGTTCTATGAGTTTTGCCATATTAGAAACATTTCAGTAGTTTTCGATTACCACAATGTAGCAACTACAGTTAATCTTGTTCGATGTCTTTCATTTTATTCTATGGGATAATATAGGTTTTCTAAAAATTAGTAAAATACATCCTTTTTATACTGGGGTGACCCCATAATTATGACCAGTGGTGTAACATCAGAACAAAACTGTTGAAAATTCTAGGCGACATAAATGAGAAAAGAAAGTTTGGAAAAGGTGATACTAGCGAGAAATTTTAAGGGCAAGAAAAATAGATAAAAGCAAACAGAACCAACATAACTTCAGTAAATAAATGTTAAGATTTCGGCGTTATGAGAGAAATAATATTAAGGGCTGCGAACCTCAGAAAATTGAGGAGAGCCACAGCGTTAAATTATATGGCAAATAACAGAAATTTGCGCTGTCTGAGAAACAAACATGTTTATCTCGCTCACCTGCCACTCCATCATTTCGTACCGAACAAAGCAAACAGAAAGAGATGTTGCATAGGAAAGCTGTCACGTATACAATAGCTGCCTATTATGTCCAAAGAAAGGGAGAATGAAACCGAATGAGAGAGAGAGAGAGAAGAGAGGGAGAGACTTCTTGTCAAGATAAAAATTGTCCTCACATATGTCACTTTAATCTTTACCAAACTGGGAATAACAAATAGAAAATGCAGACTATTTTCACAGCGATGATATAAGGAGACTAACTCTGTTCCCAAATACGACAACAATGTTCAGACTAGTTGACACAGTGATAAAGAAAAGGGAAAAAACTAAAACAGGTGACAAGAGTAATCTGGTGAAGTATCTAAGTTTATCTTCGACTCACTGATTAAAAAAAGGTGCGTCAACAGCCATTTAAAGAACTACCGATAAAGGGATACAGTTTAAGATGGTCATTTTCTTGTGAGAGAAGGAGAGTTAAGTTACTTGAGTGGAAATAAAAAAATAACGCATCGCCTTATGACAAAAGGGAGACTAAGTTGAGAACAATTTTATAGAATAATTCTCTACGACTTGGCTTCGACCCAAAACGGAGAACAATTTGATTATTTTTGAGTGTTAACGTCTTTCATCACCATCGAAAACACTGACCAGTAATAAAGCACAGAACTTTACTTCTTAATCTAAATTGTCAATAATGTAGAGTGTGGTTCCAAGTGGATAAGATTTACTGACTGTACCAAATAAATAGGATGGTATGGGTGATTGGAGTGTGACATTTCCTACTCAAAGACCTATTTAGAGGTCGATGAAAAAGGATATTTATAGAGAAACTTCAGAAATGTGATTGCATTCTTTACTCGCAAATAAACTGAAAATAGTTAAAAAGGCGTGTGAAATAAAAGACCGGATTAATATATTTGAATGAAATATAAATATCGGTTAACTAAACTGGGTAAGATTCAAATGATGCAGAATACGTTGGATATAAACTTTTGTACACATAATGCCATCATATCAGCTCCAATGAGTCCTTATATATATATAAAACCTGTATTTGAGAGATAGAGATATAGAGAGACTTAATTTTATGAACATCCAATAAATGATAACTACGAGAATTTGAAAAAACATGTTTGACATATAGCACTCTGAAATACAGGTCGTAAAGAAAAATACGCGGACAACATTTCTCAAGTATTTAATTTGTAATTGGGAAAATCTGTTTCTGAGTAGTTCGGTTCATCTGCGAAAAAATGTCAAAAAAGCCTGTCTTAAAATTTATAAAGCATCTATGTAAGAAGTAATTAAGTGTAACGTAATTTCAATTAAATTTCATGCATTAATATGACAAATAGTAAGATATAAGTCTCTATTCTTCGCATTATATATATATATATATATATATATATATATATATATATATATATATATATTATGGTGCACGGCTTTATGTTACCGTCCTTGTAACTTTTTCGGATATGGCTCATGTGTATATTTGGTAGTAATAAGAAACCCACTACATATTTTACCTTTACTAACATCACGCTCTCCCGTGGATTTACCTGCCACATTTCTAATCATAATTAAAAGAAATATTTTCTAGAAAAACATAGCCGTGTACGTAATATTAGACATATTTTAGTCGATAACACCCTATTACACACACATACACACAGTAAAACGAACCTTCAGGTATTTGAGGCGATCTACATTAAATCGAAAAACACACACTTAATAAAGACACATTTACATCAAATCAATTCTCTTTTGGCCATATCCAAACAATCATCAGATGTGGGCAGCAGCACGTGCCACATGAAGTAACGTGTGCCTTTAATAACACTCTGGGGTTTGATTCCCAAGGACAGCAGTGTTCGAATCACTGTCTTTTGTAGAGCGACAAATGTTGCGTGTCCGGTTGTCCACTACAAAGACTGACACCAATTTATGTTCAAACCTATGCAAATCTTGAGAATTAGGCAAAAGTCCGTCTTCATTTAAAAGGTGTTCGTAACCCTTGGACCTGTCCAAGAACTCCGCTAGGTTTATGATACAACTCGGCGGGGACTTTTACTTTTATTTTTATCAGGGGGGTCGGATTTAGAAGAAGAGCCAAATAGGTCTCTTCGAACTGACCGACCACCGTCGGACATCTTGAAGTCTTTACCCGCTCTACACTAGTTTAGTTTTATTTTCCACTAAAAATAACTAGTAGAAATGGGAAGGGGAGGATGTAAGGAATGGGGAACTGCTTTCAAAATACAAAATATATTGAGCAAGCAACAACAAAAAATACAACTATGAATACAGCTAAACCACCACAAAGAGGTGGTGGGGCACAAATCTACAATTCAAACGTATAAAATGCAAAGGAAAAAACTTAAGGCCGAGGGCTTAAAAAACAACCGCCCGAAGATGAAACAGAAAAATTACGAAATCACAAACAAATATAAAGTGTTAATACAGGAAAAAATGAACATATCGCCCGAAGGCGAAAAAATAAAATAATTTTCACAAACAAGAAATTAAATACAAAGTCTGTCAAAGGATTAAACCTTTGCTTTGGACGAAAAAGAAGGTGCTAAACGAACAACTGAAAATTAAAGTACGTCCAAAAAATTAAAGTCCAACGTTTAACAGAGTACACAAATAACGTTGATAGACAATTAACAGTACAGTCAGTCAAAAGTAAAACAAGAAATACAGTAAAATTAAAAATCTAAAAGGGAAAAAGGACTGAAAAAAATAAACGGTTCACGAAAAATAAAAAGTTGGCCTAGGACCGAGAAAAAAAATAAAACGGGAAAAATAAAAATAAAATTAATACGGTCAACTGGTAGTGTCTTTTTCTTTTTCTTTTAAACAAACGTTCATTTTTTTTTCCTATTTTGGTATGTGATCAAGAAAAATAAAAACTAACAATTAAACAAAATAAATAAGAGGGGTCACAAATTAAAACGTAAGACTTTACGAAAAAAAAAGAAAATAATATGTCGGCCGACGCCGACCAAATAAACAGTAAAAGAAAAAAGAAAATAAAAGACTGAAACGAAAAACGAAAATTAAAACAACTAAATATCAAATAATATAAACAAAAGAAGAAACTCCAACTTAAGTCAAAATGAAGTCCTTTTTTGCACTCAGGTAAGTCCGAAATGTAGGTCCCAACTGAAAAACAACACGGTCAAACGCAGTTTTCAGGGGAAGAGGCATTATTTATTATACAAATGTATAAATTTGGCACAAGGCCTAAAATGGGGATTGGGGTTGCTGGTCATCATCTGCCCTATCGTTAACTTAACTAACCTCTATCACTGACCCAATCGTTCTTATAATATTTCTTTCACCAAAACGATCCCGTCACACAACACTAGCTTACACAAGCACCACAATGCCACACCCTCTCTAGTACCTCCTACCTAAACTAAATATGTACAAGTTTTTGGGGGCTGGGATGATAACAAACAAATCCCCAAAGTCCTTGAATTATTATTTATTATACGGAAAAGCATAAATCTGGCACAAAGCCTAAAAAGGGATTGGTGGGGGGCTGGTCATCATCTGTCCTATCGTTAACTTAACTAGCCTCTATCACTGACCCAAACATTCTTATAATATTTCTTTCACCAAAACGATCAGTCACACAACACTATCTTACACAAGCACCACAATGCCACACTCTCTCTAGGACACCCTACCTAAACTAATTATGTACAATTTTGTGGGGCTGCGATGATAAAAAACAAATCCCCAAAGTCCTTAATGTTTCAAATAATATTTACACAACTAAATAAAGCTGATGTTAGTAGGGGAAGCCCTCACAGTCTAAATGTGGCAGTGAATGCGGTTACCTGGACGAAAATACTGCGGGATTATAAAATAAACATGAATCATTTATACAATCTACAATTACTCACACATCCACTCACATTTAGACACGATAACAAATACGAAATCACGCGCTCGAAACGAAAAGGCATCCCACAGTTACCAGAGAACCGCCATCACTGTCACCTAAATGGGGAGAGGAGGGGGATATTAACCAAAGATAAAGGGGATAAAAATAAAAGTGGGGAGGGGCTATGACCATTCATACCCTAGTTATGTTAAAATTAATTGTTCAAGAAACTAAACGAAAACAGCCTTAAGCTAAACTAACACTAGGCTGGGCTGATCAAGTTTAAAGCAGGTGACCAATCTCCACTAGCCTAGGTCATCTCCAGATGGAAATATAATCTAGCCTCTTTCACGCTCACCAAACGCGAAGCAGTCACCCACCTTTCGCCAAATTTTAATGAAGAGAGCCGCCTCCTTTCCGCCATGATTTTGATTTTAAGCTGATGCTTAAAAAACAAAACCAGTTGAAAAGAGGAAAACTTCTCACCTTCATAAAATTCCTTCTGTCGCGTCGTCCAAATCTTATAATGCCGAGTAAACACAAGAACACACAATGTTCATTCTTTTTTAACTGCGGCAAAACATTGATAAAAACGGCACTGGCTTCAAGGACAAAAAACTTTCCACCCAAGACACGAACCATGTAGCCTTCAATTAACTCACACAACAGCCGTACGACCCTGCAGTGAAAGAAGATGTGGTCCAAAGACTCCACCCCCACACCACAGAGCACGCACTTTGGCGTAACTACCAACGCCGCTGCATGGAGCCTCTTGCCGACCCAGAGAGCCTTCCGCAACACCAGCCAGGTAAGCGATGCCTCGTCGTTATTGAGACACCTCCACCCGGGCGCACAAGGCCAGAGAGAGCGAAACTCCTCCTTCGTCAAACCTAACTCTTCACTCAGATCATCTTTGGCGGCCCCCCGTACTAACACACGATATAATGCCTTAGGAGAAAACAGTCGGGCGTGAAAAAGTCCAGAGCACGTCTTCACTCGCGATAGAAGGAGCACTCGGCACGAGGATTGCGCAGGGCCTCCTCCTCTACCTCATGCACACTTCTCAAAGCTGGAAAAGCATTCTTAGCGTCTTCCTTCCAGAAGAGGCCGTTACCCTCGTCTTGCACACACATTCGGTCTAAGAATCTCAGCCGCAGCATATGTTGACGAATCTCAACGTTGGGCATTCCTAGACCGCCCTCAGCAGGATGGAGGCAATAGACCTCGCAAAGCACCATAGGAGCTTTCTTGCGCCATAAGAAATGGAACAAGATTCTCACTAGTGAAATTAGTTCGGCGGACAGGAGGGGAAGAACCGAGAGCCGGTAAAGTAGGAGGGGCTAGATGTGCGAAGCGCAAACTTCCGCCCTCCCCTTCAAGGAAAGATTCCTCTGAGACCACAAACGAACTGCCGCCTCAGCATTTTCTCGGACCTCCAACCAATTCATCTCCAACCAATTCATCTCCAACTGGAGGTCGCGGCCAAAAAAGACGCCGAGTATCATAACAGGCCCGTCTCTCCAGCTTATCACGGTTGATCTTGGCTCCGTTACGGTTTCATACCTGCTGATTTCCTTTCCGACTTCGTGTATCTCGGCACTGCTTTGTACAAAAGCAGTCACGTCGTCGGCATAGGCAGAATACCTGGCCGAGGTGTTCGAACCAGGGAGGGTAATTCCTTGTAGGACCGGAATGCCTTTAACTTGCGGAGGAATGGCTCCAACGCAAGAACGTACAGCATCGGCGACAAGGGACAACCTTGACGAATAGATCTGGACAACATGAAAGGCTTCGACCTTACTCCATTCACTTCCACCACAGCTCCGGGGGACCAATACAAGAAACGTATCCAGGCGGGAAAGCGCAGCCCGAAACCTGCCGCCTCGAGAACAGATCCGAGAAATTGATGGTCAACCCTATAGAAAGCCTTGGACTGATCCAAATTGATCAGTGCGGCATCTCCGTCGACTTTTTCTAAGATCAAGCGTACCGTATGAAGGTTGTCCTGGATAGTCCTACCCTTCACAGCACAAGTCTGCTCGGGGTCAATCAGATTAGGCAGGACAGCCTGCAAATGGTTGGCTAAGACCTTGGCCAAAATCTTTAACTCTGTATTTAACATAGTTAAGGGCCGAAAATTACTAATCCCATCAACTCCGTGCTTATCCTTACAAAGCAGCTTGATCGCACCTCTGGTGAAGCGATCGGGAATACTGCCGTTCTCCATCCAGTGGTTGAACATCAATACCAGCAGAGGGACAAGTACGTGTGACTGCCTCAAGTACAGTTCGTAGGGAAGACCATCAATACCCGGAGTCTTGTCACGACCCACCTGCTTCAGCGCATCCCTGATTTCCGCCTCTGTTATCGGACCCTCGCACCCAGCCGCTTCAGCCGCCTCAAGGCGAGGAAAGTCGGCTAAATAGGTGGGGAAACTGAGCTTCGCTCAGACCGGGTTCCTTGGTAAAAAAGATCCTGAATATAAGACCGAAAAGCCTCACATATGCCATCGTTTGTAGTCACGGTCCGCCCATCCGGCAATATGACGCTGTCGATGTATCGATTTCCGATATTTCGGATTTGTTCAGTCTGCAGTTCAGCGGCCATATTTGTCGCCTCGGAAGACATTCTTTTTAACCTAGCCCTAACTACCAGAGCTTGATCCTTCTTGATAAGCAAGGAGGCCAGCTCTGCCTTAGCTACGACTGTTTCCCCACTATCTTCCGATTTGATGGCCCTTTCTAATCTAGTTTCTTGTGCCGTCTGCGCTGCTAATCTATATCGGTTGAGTCGCTTACTATATTCAGCGGCAAACGACCAAATGGTAGACTTAAGGGGTCCCCACCACTTACTCCCAACCACGGCTCCCGTCAGTTCCCGATTTATGGTTAGTAGTAGTTGGTCCTAAAAATCCCTCTCATCGAACAACGATGTGTTAAATTTCCAGTAGCCAGGCATTCTAATCCTAGCCTTATCTATGTTTAGACGAACCCGGACAAGCCTATGGTCCGAATAAACTATACTATGACAACTTGGACAGCCTAAGAGCCCTACGTCGACTCTCCTAAATATTACTCGGTCGATGTAGCTTGTACGCAACACCGAAGCCGAACTGCCACTATTAGTCCAAGTCCATGCTAACTCCCGGGGAAAATCATCCCGGTACTTATCGACAAGATCAAGCCTGTCGATAAAGTCACGAAATGGTTTTCCATCCGGGCTGTTAGTACCCGATCTAGCACCCGTACGATCTATATCCATATCGAGGACGGCATTCCAGTCAACCGCTAAAAATATTCGCCGAGATGTCGTTAGAAAGGGATCGATCCGCGGAAAAAAGTCGGTCCGCTCCCTACTGGCGTTGGGCGCATAAACCCCAATGAAACGGAAAGCCTGCTCGTTTCTGGTAACATCCAAGACACAAAGCCTGCCTTCAGTACCCATTTCAGTGTCTATAAGACCCCTTTGGGCGAGGCCGCCGATATCCCAGGGGAATGTTAGCTTTAATGCTCTATAAAGGGAGGGGTGAACGAAAACTGGGAGCCTCCTCAAGCAAAATTGCCTCAAATTTTTAGTTTGTTCATTATCTGTGATAATAATTGGAGGATTCATGTCATTGTAGGCATTTAGTGCCTCATCCACCATTGCCCAGGCCTGTCGGGAACCCGGACCAGTCCGGATTACCGACAGGATCCTTTGGGCAAAGGGGAAATTTCGAGGATTTTCTATTGCTTTGTAGCCTGTATTTTAGCGCCTGTATCCGATTTCCATATTGCTTGGCACTTTCGGATTGGTTGGGATTTATTTTACAGACGTTTTCACCAATGTTGTACGACAGCTGTTGTCTTTTTTCTTTTCTTTTCTCTCCATACTAGGGCTCCTCTGCCTTTTTTGGTTTGAAACCCTATCCGGAGATGGATCAGGGGATATATCAGAGTATGGGGCAGGAGAGAGCTGTGACAATGAGGGAATGGGCACCTCAGTTAAAGAGAACAAATTTTGGTGTGTAGGTGTGAGTGAACGTGTTCTTTCCCAGAGTTTAATTTTTTCCTGTGAGGGAGGTAGAGGGCTGAAGCTGAGGGACGAGAAGAAGTGTCAATGTTCTTTTTTGTTGGCGCGGATTTTTTTTAGGGGAGTTAATTTGGTCGGGGTTTGTGGCAATGATTTAGTTATAGGCGGAGGGGCTCTGATTTTGGGTGATGACGGAGTCCAGTTTGCTGGTTTCTTGGATGTTTTTAGTTTCTCGTTCAATTCTTTAAATTTTAATGACTTTTCATATCCTGGATCATATTTGAGGGACACCTCGTGTAGTTTGCTGGCATAGTTAGCCGGGGCCTCACCCTTAGGACTATTAGTGCCCTTGTCCTTGGGGGCCATCTCGGACTGAGTCTCCGCTGCTTGGGGCTCCCTTTCATTTTATCCACGACTTGCCATTCCTGTACATCATTCGCCTTCTTTTGCACAGGCAATGTGGGCTCTTTAAGAGACACAACCGGGGCTTTTACACCACCGGTGCCAGCCGCAGGTAGGCCCATTACAGGCGTTACGGAAGGAGAGGATTCAGCTTGAGGGGGATTAGCTTTAGGCGAGACGCCAGAGGCCTTCTTCTCTGGGCAGGAAGAGGCGAGGTGACCAATCACACCACACTTCCAACACGTCGGTTTTCTCCCCATCACAATGACTGGGAAAGTTTTCCTGCCAATCTCCAAGCAGTTGGGAATGGAGGTGAACCTACACTCACCTACCTCATATTCCGGAGTCACACTTACTATAGGGCCATACTGCATCAAATATGCCCCTAAGTGCTCACCGAGAATATAGTGAGGCATCTAATGAACCGTTACCTCGGTCCTTCGCCGTCCTAGGTATTCTGTGCGGAGAATGAAATCCTTGGTGATGAGATCACGGGAAGTATTCTCCACACAGTCCTCGGGCGTGGGCAACAGAACGTCCCACATGAAATAGCCACCACCTTTGACAATCTGTTGAGGCTTAACCCCCAAGGAAATCAGTGATTTCATCACTGTGCCTTTTGTGCTACGACAAGTTTTGCGCGTGACCTTGTCAAGCACAAAGACTGACACTGTACTTTTTGCAATGCGCTCTTTCGCCTCAAGGTCTACTAAGAGCCCGCCATCAGTGATCAGATGTACGAACTGCTTAGCTCTCTCAACGAATTTCGCCACATTGACGATGCATTTGGGAGGGGAACTCCATACCGAGGGTGATTCCCCATCCGCTACACTGGTTGTTTCCTTCGTCTTGGTTGCTGCTTGTTCTGTTTTTTCGTCTTTATTTTTGTTCTTTTCTTCATTCTGTTCATCTTTCTTATTCTTGTAGGGACCCCCTTTAGAAATGTTATCCTTATCCGGGGACAAAGGTGAAGCATCACTTTTATCGAGCGGGTCCTTCTTCGGAGAAAATAGTTTTTTTACGATAGTCCGACTCTGGTCGGTCATCTTGGTAATTCTTGTTTATCCAAAAATTATGTGGTGCAACATAACACAAAAAAAGATATATAAAACAACTATCAAAAGCAAAATAAAATACAAAAATGCAACAATAAAACTGAAAAGGAAAATAAAATTAAAAACGTAAGAATTTACGAAAAAAGAAAAAAAAAGGGCGGCCGAAGCCGACCAAATAAACACTAAAGGAAAAAGGAAAATAAAAGACTGAAACGAAAAACGAAAATTAAAACAACCAAATATCAAATAATATATAAACAAAAGAAAAAATTCCAACTTAAGTCAAAATGATGTCCTTTTTTGCACTCAGTCAAGTCCGAAATGCAGGTCCCAACTGAAAAACAACACGGTCAAACGCAGTC
This sequence comes from Ascarosepion bandense, assembly GCA_037127315.1. Lineage (NCBI taxonomy): Eukaryota > Metazoa > Mollusca > Cephalopoda > Sepiida > Sepiidae > Ascarosepion > Ascarosepion bandense. Next base: position 2,256,783 of record JBBBDQ010000253.1, read on the forward strand.
TTCAGGGAACGAGGCATTTATTTTTGTATTAAAAATACAAAAAATGTGGCACAAGGCCGAATACGGGGATGGGGAAGGCTGGTCTTCATCTAGTCTTAACGTTACACTTAGCAAGTCACAACCACTGACCCAAGCATGCCGCAGCAATCCTTTCACCAAAACAACACTTTCTTACTTACCTTTCTTTCCACGTCCACCAAAATACCACAGTGTCTCCATGAAGTCCAAACTAAAACCCAATCTGTACATTGATTGTCTGTTGGGGGGAATAACAATATAAAAATCCCCAATGCATATTTACAAGAAAAGACGAAGTATATACAAGAAACTAAACAAAACTGTATTAGTAACAACCCCCCCCACATATTCTAATAAGTGATAGAAATATCAGTTACCTGGACGAAATCGATGCAGGACTATAAATAATCTAAATCATTTATTCCTCCAAGCACGCACTCTTATATGCACACATCCAAACACAAAAACAAATACGAAACTCACACTCGAAATACGAAAAGCGTCCTGCACCCACCAGTGAACTGACATATCTGGTCACCTAAAAAGGGGAAGGGAGGGTGAGTTAAACTAAAAGAAAAAATGGGGATAGAAACAAAAGGGGCCGATAAGCAAACAAATCCTAGCTAAGAATAAACTATAAAAGAAAACTTAAGACAAAAATCAAGCCTAAACTAGGCTACATAAGGGCAGGGGTGCTAAAGTTCAATATGGTAGGATCAAAATCCCCATGTCTAACCGGCATCGATATGCCACTCTAGGTCAGCTCCTTTCACTCGGCACAATCGCGAAAGATGTACCCACCTTTTGCCAAACTCTGATGGAGGGAACCGCCGCCTTTCCATCCTAATCTTGACTTTAAGCTGATGCTTAAAGAACAAGATTAGTTGGGAAGAGGTGAACTTCTAGTCTCCATAGAGCTCCTTCTGACGCGTCCTCCATATCACGACTCTCATAACTTCTAGCAAGCAAAAGAGCACATAGTGGCAGTAACACATTGCTACAGACAGAACTGGCCTCGAGGACAAAGAACTTTCCGCGCAGAATGCGAACCATGATGCACAGCGGTACTACGACTCTGCACTGAAAGAAGGCGTGGTCCAAGGACTCCACCTCCCCAGTGCATCGCACGCAGTTTGGAGACTTCTCCAAGCCCGCTGAACAAAGCCTCTTGCCGACCCAGAGGGCACTACGTATCACCAGCCAGGTGAGTGATGCCTCATCATTAGTGAGACATTTCAACCCGGGCGCCCACGGCCATAATGAGCGAGCCTACTGCTTCGTAAGACCGAGCTCACCAATCAAATCATCCTGAACGGCTTACCGAACTAAAATTTTATATAATGCCTTACTCGCCTGGACGTCGGAGAGACCATCCCTCGCCCGTTGGCGTAGTTTCAGAGCTATCCGACATTCACGATAAAAGGCACACTCGCCACATGGTAAACGGCTGGCCTCTTCTTCAGACGAGTGCACACTTCTCAGGGATGGAAAGTTCTTATGGGCGTCTTCCTTCCAGAAGTCGCCTTCCCCATCCTTTTCGCGACACATTCGATCTAGGAACGCGATGCGAAGCGTGTGTTGACGAATCTCAACGCTAGGCATACTTAGACCGCCGTCAGAAGGGTGCAGGTAACAGATCTCGCGAGACACCTTAGGGGACCTGTTTTCCCACAAAAATGAGAATAGCATCCTCACCAAATCCATTAGGTACATGGTACACAGGAGAGGCAGCACAGAAAGATGGTAAAGGAGAATGGGGTAGATGTGCGAGGCACATAATTCCGCCCTCCCCGTTAAGGAAAGATTCCTTCGGGACCACAATGAAATTGCGGCCTCGGCCTTCTCCTGCACCGCCGACCAATTCATCTCCAACTGGAGATAGGACCGAAGAAGATGCTGAGTATCTTAATCGGCCCGTCCGTCCAGAGGAAAGGTCCGGGAAGAGAAACTCCCTTCCACGCACCCAACCGCAAGCCAACAGACTTATCACGGTTGATCTTGGCTCTTGTCAGCGTTTCGTACCCTCTGATTTCTTTGCCCACTTCGTCAATCTCGGCCTTACTCGACACCAGAACCGAAACGTCGTCAGCATAGGTGGAATACCTGGCCGAGGTGGTAGCACCAGGTAGTGAAATTCCCCGCAGGACCGGATTCGTCTTCAACTTACAAAGGAACGGTTCCAACGCAAGCACGTAAAGCAAAGGCGTTAACGGACAACCCTGACGAATGGAGCGAGACAATACGAAAGGCTTCGATCTTGCCCCATTCACTTCCACCAGCGCACCGGGAATTGCATACAAGAGGCGAAACCAGGAGCGAAAGTACGGCCCGAAACCAGCGGATGAAAAGATAGACTCCAGAAATCGATGGTCAACCCTATCGAACGCCTTGGACTGATCTAAATTGATCAGCGCGGCTTCACTGTCGACTTGCTCGATGATCAAGCGTACCATATGAAGGTTGTCCTGGATAGTCCTGCCCTTCACAGCACAAGTCTGTTCCGAGCCAATCAGACGAGGCAGGACAAGCTGCAAAAGGCGGACTAAAATCATGGCCAAAATCTTTAACTCTGTATTTAACATAGTTAAGGACCGAAAATTACCTATGCCATCCCCTCCGTTCTTATCCTTGCGTAGTAACTTGATAACCCCCCTGGTGAAGCGTTGAGGTATAGACACCTGCTTCATCCAGTTGTTGAAATCAGTTCCAGCAGAGGGACAAGCACGGGCGACTGCCTCAAGTACAGTTCGTAGGGAAGACCATCTAATCCCGGAGACTTATCCCGGCCAACTAGCTTCAGCGCTTCCCCGATTTCATCCTCTGTTATGGGCCCCTCGCACCCAGCCGCTTCAGCCGCCTCAAGGCGGGGAAAGTCAGCCAAATAGGTGATGAAAAGTTCCTGAAAGTAATCACGAAGAGCCTCACATATGCCCGCGTTTGTAGTCACGGTCCAATTATCCGGCAATGTGACGCTCGCGATATGTCGTTGGGAAGCTTGCCTGACTTCCTCCGACCCAAGTTCAGCGGCCATATTCGTCGCCTCGCAAGACATTCTTTTTAACCTAGCCCTAACTACCAGAGCTTGGTCCTTCCTGATAAGCAGAGAGGCCAGCTCGGTTTAGCTACGGCTACTTCCCCACTAACACGGGATTTCACAGCCCGATCGACTTTTTCTTCTGCTGTCTTTTGCGCTACTAAACTAGCTAGATTGAGCCGACGACTATAGTCAGCAGCAAAATACCTAATTTTCGATTTTAGTTTATCCCACCACCTGTTCCCAATAGCAGCCCCCGTCAACTCCCGCTGAATCATTAGTTTCAGCTGGTGCTGGAAATCTTTGTCATCAAACAATGATGCGTTCAATTTCCAGTAACCAGCCATCCTAGGCTTAGGCTTATCTAAGTTTACCCGGACTCGGACGAGCCTATGATCCGAATAAACTATCGAATGAAAACTTGGACATTCTACGAGCCCTATGTCTACTCTCTTAGCTAGAACTGGGTCGAGGTAACTAGAACGCACCACCGAAGCCGAGCCGCCACTATTTGTCCAAGTCCACACTATTTCCTGCGGATGCTCGTTACGATACTTATCGACAAGATCGAACTTGTCGATAAAGTCCCGAAACTGCCTCACGTCAGGATTGTTAGTACCCATTTTGCAACCTAAACGATCTGCCGAAGCAAAGCAGGCTGCTCAGTATAGACATTGGGCGCATAAACCCCAATGAAACGTAAGGCCTTACCTTTTATGGTAACATCCAGAACACAAAGTCTGCCCGCCGGATCTGCGAAAACAAGGGCACACCTCGCATCCATGGACTTGCTAACCAGCCAGGAAACACCTCTCGAACGTCCATCAAAACATGCTGAAAAAAGATGAAAATCTTTAGACAGAATCTTCTCATGATCGTGAGTTGAAAACCGGGTCTCCTGCAAACAGCACAGATTAACCGCGAGACTCTGAAGATCACGAACGAGTCTCGCTCTGCGAGGCTCCGAACTCAGGCCCCGGGCATTCAGACTAGCTAACCAAAGTGCCATGATCGAATTGATTAAGGTTGCTCTTCCATATTGAACAAAGCCGGGGAGAGGACACCCACGGCCTGTCCTATTGGTCCTGTACCCATTTCACATTTAATGGAACCATCATAGGACAGGCCGCCAACGTCCAGGGGGAATGTTAGCTTCATAGCTCTATACAGAAGGGGTGAACAAAAAATGGGAGCCTCCCAGCACAGAACTGCCTCAGCTTTGCCACTTCATCGTCTTTGCAGAAGGACATTGGAGGATCTAATTGGAAGGCGCTGTTCGTCTCCTCCATCATCTTCCACACATTGGATGTTCCGGGACCCGCTCTAACTACAGTTAGCACCCTTTTCGCCCTAGGGAAGTTTGTGGGATCCTCAATGTCCTTTCCGTATAACTTTCGAAAATTTAATAGAGCTTTAAGTTACTTTAGTTTTTTTGGTTTGCTCCAATGATTTCTCTGCCTGCTCATCGCAGACTTTGCAGACGTCTTTTCCTTTGTTAAATGTCATTCTCGTTTTTCGTTTTTCTTCGGACGTTTTTTCTGAGTTTGAGGATGAAGGTCTTCTTTGTCGCTTCTCATTCTTTTTGGGGGAAGATTTAGGGGTTTGGCAAGGAGAAGGACTGGGAGTGGACAAAGGAGTATTATGGGGAGGGACCTTTTTTGAGGCACTCCTCAGTACTGTTAATTTTGATGTAGTGGGATTGAAGGACCTTGTCATAGGAGGAGGAGCCATGATCTTTTTAGAGGAAGGACTTGACGGTACCGAGGTGGAAATCACTTTTTTATCCTTAGCCAACCTTTTCTTTTGAAGCTCCTCATTTAACTTTTTAAATGCAAAATTTTCTCCCATGAAGGCTCATTCAGTTTTTATGCATCACTGGCCTTTTCAGCGTAGGACGCTGGGGCGTCACCCTCGGAGCTGATGGCGGGAATGGGACTGTAGGTGTTTAATGTCCTGGGGTCTTCTTGGGACTGAGGCCCCGCTGCTCGGACCTTCCCTCTGCCCCTAGCAACGACTTGCCACTCACCCTCATCCTTGTCCTGGGTCACATTTGTGGAAGGCGTTGGAGTCTGGGAGAGTGGGGGATTTGCCCCAACCGGAGGTTTGAACGCACCGGTTCTAGCTGCTGCTAGGCCCATTACAGGCGTTGCGGATTTTGCATTTTCGGCCAGAGGGGTATTTTGGTCGCCAGTGGCCGGAAGTCCAGGGGCCTTCATCCCTGGGCAGGAAGAGACGAGGTGACCAGTCTCGCCACACATCCAGCATTTTGTTTTTCTACCAGTCACAATGACCGGTATCTTCCGGCCACAAAAGTCCAAACAGTTGGGGATGGAGTCGAACGCTTCTTTATCGATGAAGATGTCAAAACTCCACCCCCCGTTCAGAATGTCGGAGGAGGCCGACAAAATTTGGCCATACTGCGAAAAGCACGCCGCTAAGTGTTCACCGACACTCTGAGGAGCGACCTCATATACTGTCACCCTGGTCCTTCGGCGCCCTTCATATTCGAGTATGAGGTCTTTCGTAATTAATTCTCTTTTGGCCATTTCCAAACAATCATCAGATGTAGGCAGCAGCACGTCCCACATGAATTAACGTGTGACTTTAATAACCCTCTGGGGTTTGATCCCCAAGGACAGCAGTGTTCGAATCACTGTGTCTTTTTTAGAGCGACAAATTTTGCGTGTCCGCTTGTCAACTACAAAGACTGCCACCATTTTATGTTCAAACCTATGCAAATCTTGTGGATTAGCCAAAAGCCCGTCTTCCTTTAAAAGGTGTTCGTAACCCTCGGCACGCTCTAAGAACTCCGCTAGGTTTATGATACAACTCGGCAGGGACTTCCAGCATGCGGGCGATTCCCCAGCCGTCTTCTGGTCAGATCCATTTTCAGTTGATTTTTAGCCGCAGGGCTATTTTTCTCCTTTTCTCGGTCTATTTTATTTTTACTTTTATTTTTATCAGGGGGGTCGGATTTAGAAGAGCCAAATGGGTCTCTTTGAACCGACCGACCACCGTCGGCCATCTTGTAGACTTTATCTGCTCTACACTCGTTTAGTTTTATTTTCCACTAAAAATAACTAGTAGAAATGGGAAGGGGAGGGGGTAAGAATGGGGAACTGATTACAAAATACAGAATATATTGGGCAAGCAACAACAACGAAAAATACAAATATGAATACAGCCAAACCACCACAAAGAGGGTGTGGCACACATCAACAATTCAACGTATATAAAATGCAAAAGAAAAAAAAAACTTAAGCCCGAGGTCTTAAAAAACAACCTCCGAAGACGAAACAGAAAAATTACAAAATCACAAACTGTAAATACAGGAAAAATTAACGTATCGCCCGAAGGCGAAAAAATAAAATAATTTTAAGAAACAAGAAATTAAATGCCAAAGATTAAACCTTTGGACGAAAAGAAGGTGCTAAGCGAACAACTGAAAATTAAAGTACGTACAAAAAAATAAAGTCTAACGGTTAACGACGTACACAAATAACGTTGATAGACAATCAACAGTAAAACAAGAAATACAGTAAAATTAAAAATATAAAAGGGAAAAAGGAATGAAAAAAAATAAACGGTTAACGAAAAATAAAAAGTCAGCCTAGTACCGAGAAAAAAAATCAAACGGGAAAAATAAAAATAATACGGTCAACTGGTAGTGTATTTTTCTTTTTTCTTTAAAACAAACGTTCACTCTTTTTTTGTCTTTTTCTTTTTTTTTTTTGTATGTGATAAAAATTAACAATTAAACAAAAAAAAATAAGAGGGGTCAAAAACGTAAGACTTTACGAAAAAAAAAAGAAAATAATATGGCGGCTGAAGCGGACCAAATAAACAGTAAAAGAAAAAGGAAAATAAAAGACTGAAACGAAAAACGAAAATTAAAACAACCAAATATCAAATAATATAAACAAAAGAAAAAATTCCAACTCAAGTCAAAATGAAGTCCTTTTTTTTCAATCAGGTAAGTCTGAAATGTAGGATCCAACCGAAAAACAACACGGTCAAACGCGGTCTTCAGGGAATGAGGCTAACCACTACGATTAAACCAGCAAATATATAGGACTCACGCGAAGAATAAACTAAATGAAGAATGGTAAAACAACCTTTAGCGCAGCAACAACAACAACAAAAATTATTTGTGTAAGCAATTTTTTGCGTGTTTACATTTGTTCAGAATTTCTGTTTTAGAATTTAGCAAGTCCTGCGCGTGTACGATCCGCGCTATGGCTAATTTTTCTTCTCCGCATATTATGCAAAACTTACTACCTAATTTGTAGTTCGAATATTTTTAAAATATCTCCCATTTAAGAATATGATCTTTTTTAATAAGATCTTTAACTTTCCACACATGCAAAGCTACCGCAGTACTGTGGCTATATATTCCGTAGCTGAAATAACTTTTATGATTATAAAACCTACGTTTAAATATGTCATGTGTAGCCCCAATATAAGTTTTAGGTTTCGGGTCATTTTCGTCTTTATAGACTTTAACACTGTAGACAACACGAGACTGCTGGCAACTACCATTGATTGGACACTCAGTTTTCAATCTACAATAACACTTATTTTTAGAACTAGTATTTTTAGGTTTTCTCAATTTACTTTTGTTAATACCGCTTATTATTTTGCCTATGTTAGGTATGCAGGAATAACTCAATTTAATAGTGTTTCTATTAAAGATCTTATTAAGGCTACTGTTTTTACTGAAATGTTTATCAATTAAGGAGAAAATTTTACCAATTTTTTTACTTCTCTTGGTGCTAGGCAAGTCCATTGTTTGTAGGGTTTTAGTATGTTAAGAATGGTCATTACATAGTAGAGCATTATACATGGTAATATGTTCTTATGAGTTTATAATAATATCCTAATATACTGCTGCACAATCGCTACTGTGTTTTAGTTCTCTCTTATTAGCAACGGTGTTATTAGCAATATATTGGAGCCTGCAGAAGTGCTGATTTTTGTGAGGCATATTTTTGTTTTTTGTGGTTATAAAACAAGCCGTATTTTTAACACGCCGTATATATACTAATATTTACGTCTTCACTGATAATTTTTAAGCGATAAAAATCAAAACTTTTGATTTTGACAACATATGTAAAAGAAGAATTATTCCACAGATATACACCTTGTCATAGTTACATTATATGAATGGTACAGAAGAGAAGCACCACTCTGATGAAGATTTAATCATACACTGCCTGCAGATTCATGTTTCCTATAAATATGCTAAAAATGAAACATTGTAGGATTCGATCATAACCAGTTTGGCCATAGACAATCAAAGTAAAAGATAGAAGTTTGGCCACAGTCAACAGGTTTTAACAACCGTGTTTTCGAGAAAAGGAGTGCTTCAGACGGTAGTTACAGACAATGCGCTAGTGTTTGGGGATGAGAGTTTGTGTACCTGTTTAAGACGGTTTCGATATGTTCCGTATAAAGTACCACCAAGCTATCCACCATCTAACGGAATAGCGGAGAGAATGGTGCAAACTGTGAAAATGAATTTCAACACGTTTTCACCTACTAATGAGTGTATTCATTCGTTCTTATCGAAAATATTCCTTAATTATAGGTCTATCCCACAGGGAGGAAAATGAATCCGTCGGTACTAATAGGACGGCAGATCAGAGATTATATAACGATGTATTTTGCAATGATGGAGTTGGTGCATGCTGATCAGTTTAGAAGTAGTGTGTGTTGGGGGATAGCAAGTTGGAAGATCAAGACATGAAAATGAAGAAAGGTGCATTGATGAGTTTTAGCAGAGACTGGAATTTCAGTAGCAGGGTGAAATGGAGTGTTGGAAATATGAGATTGAACAGGATATGGAATTAAGTGAAGGTGAGAAAAGATGAGTATGAGGTGGGTGAAACAAGACCGAGGTCGCCGTTGAATTGACGACAAGCAGACGGAACATAAAAACAGTATAAAGCAATAGTAATTGGGAGTAACTCTAATTGGGAGTGTACAACTGATCTGTTTTTCAGAGGCTGTACTATACATGCAAACTTGCCTGTCATTGTATAAGTAGGAAGTAGAAGACCTGCTAGAAGCCAATCGAATACGTCACACTTGACGAGGAAAGCTACTTCACAAACATTCTACACTCAAAGATACATCACTACCATGTATACACACAGTTATACGAGATTCAACAGCCCGTTTGAAAAAGGTTTTGTGAAGAAATTTTAGTTTCTCATAAACTTATGAAAAATGAAATTTTAAAAATCTGACATTGGAAAGTGAAACTATCGTTCATATCCGAAAAGTAAAAAACAATTTAATGATATTATTGCTTATTTAATGTCATAGCCAAAAGTGCATAATAAAACAACTAATGTATAAATATGACCTTTATAAGGTTTTCAATACTTCGGATTAAGCTTGTTTTCAAAATAGAAATTTACATTAACAAATAATTGATTTGATTTTAAAATCGATTTACGTGAAATAGTGTAGGATGTTTTTCTAATCTCAATTAATATTTAACATGTAGTTATATTCTAACCGATTATACACTTGCACTGTCCAATAAACAATCTCTTTCTTCACATATATACAAAATACCAATAAAAATTGTTCTACTATTTCTCTAAATTGGTAGGACAATTCTATTGTAATAAGACACGTTTGTTCGGAAAAAATATTCACGTAAAATGTATTGGGCATAGAAAAAATACAAAAAGCACATAGCTAATTTATTTTCATTAAATCTCAAGAATTTTGAGAAAAGATTTTAATATTTTTTTGAAAGATTCATGAACTCTTGACGAAATAAATATCGGATTTTACTAAATTAAAAAAATATCTATAAACTATAATAGTTCCCTTTTTTACATGTCATGTGTGTTGAATCATAAAATATTTTATGTTTTTAATGCATTTTTATAAAAAATACTTCCGGGCCATATTTTAATTTGAAAAAAGTATCCATACCCTTTCATTTGGCAAGTAATAATACATATCCAAAACGAACATTGGATTCTGAAAGCATTGTTGCTAACCGCCTCCTCTAGGGAAAGTGTTTTAATATTTTTGTAAGGAATAATGTCTTATTTTTCTACTGTTTTTCTCTGAAGAGAGGAAAACATCACGAATCTTATCCTCACTTATATCGGATGATCAGCTTTCGAGTAGAACTCTATTGCAATTTAAGCTAAAGATTTAAGTTAATATCAGTTTTGAGGGTAAGAAAAACAACGCTCCTTAGAACTGATATTAAATTTTACAGGTGCTTCACTGAAAGTTATTTCCACTTATTTTTGTTCGGTTTCAACAGGAGTTTTTGTTAAAGAGGAAGAAAATTTTTTTTTAGATGGACTAAATTTCCAGCTGACAGTTATTATTATTTTTTTGTTCTTTAGCCCTTCTTTACTAAAGCTAAGGAAATGCAATAAAATACAAGGTGAAAATAACCTGAGGTAGTTTCACCACATTCACATTGAGAGCGATCATTTTCCCCCAAGTCTTCTCTTACATAAGGACTATTTTTCAATATTACCATTGAATAGAGGATTCTTTAGTGAGAACGATCAGTAATAGTCTTCAAATACTCATTTCAATGCATGGTGGAAAATGTTATGAATGGTTGCATTTCAAAGGGTTGGAGAAAATAAAGGAGAAAAATAGATTTCTTAAAGCTATAGAAATTCGTTCTCATTTGACGATAGAGATATTTTGAGAGATGTGTTGAATACAGAGGAACAGAGTGATAAATTTGAAGATGAACAGATTGATCGATTTATTCAAACTAACTAGAATATCAAGGTTAGCATATGTCTTTTATAGACGCAAGCTCAGGCACATTTTCTGTTTCTTCTAATACTAAAGAAACAACCTCTAGAATATGACGCAAGCATGTTCAACGGAAATAATTAAAGTTTCTGAGAGGGAACTCATAATGTGCTGTGATTAATGCTTACTTGGTGTGATCAGGATACTTAAAACTTTAGTTCCGATTACTTCTGATAATCAGGAAATACTGAATTATTTGGTCTAATTTCCCGCACAAATCTTGTGTCAACCGATGATATGGCTTTCAGGTTTTGTTCAACTCTCACGGACGTTGAAATATAATCACCAGTTTCATATTATCAAGTCATCTCCTGGTTCTATTGTACATGTGATTCGAACTAGAGTTACAAGTTTAAAATTCTAAAATTCTAAGCATTTCATTGAGAATCAACATAACCTGTTTGAAAAACAGTTTACAATTATTTAATGTTTATTCTCAAGATCTCGAATTACATGAAATAATGCTTATATATTTTAAGAGAGCTACCGGTTCAAGAGAGTATTTAAAACAGAGAGTGAAGAAAAATTAACTTTACTGAAGAAAAACCTTTACTTTATGCTTACTAATGATATTCACAAATCGAGCACATAAATGTATTGAATGGACGCTCCAGTATTAATAGAATATATTATTCAGTGAAAATTCAGTTTTGCATTAATTTTATCGTTTCTTCATGCTTAAATCGTACTTTAAGAACAAAGTCTGTGTTTCGGAACATTCCAATGAATTTCCAGTGGATAATATGTTCAAATACGCTACAGTGAAAGCAGAGCATATTTGATTTATAAAAATGTAATATTTGTGTATATAAATGTAAGTAGTTAGTATATTATGGAGAGAATATAGGAACAAAATTAACTGGACCACTCTTCATCAATTACCTCTTCATATTTTACAAAATCTTAACTGCTCCTGAATAAATTTAAATCTGAAAAATTAAGTGATAAACTATCGGATGTTCAAATCAAATAACGTATATGATATTTGTAATGGCTGTACGTATAGCTGCAAAACTCAATCAAAAGGATATCTTTTACTTAAACGTATAAAGTAGTGAAAAATAAAATGCTGTATCTACCTAGATATTCGACGGCCATCCCTTTTATTAAAACTTCAAAGAACTCATTGATAATACTGGGGAGACGAATGATTAGGGCAAACTATTTTAGTGGTGAAACATATTAAGTATGCGAGGAAAAAATCTTCTTTCATATAGGACGAAATCTGTCTAATCATGTATCATCTGCAGGAGTTGGCCCTATCATCCGCCTACATGTCAATATCAATACTGAGATTTACAAAAGGTTTCTTCAGCAGCATGTGGTACCAAGATTACACCATAATCTTTATGAATCTCCTATTTTCATGCAGAACAATGCATATTGCCACAAGTCTCAGAAGGTTATGATTTTATTTGAAGAAAAATGAATCGACATAATGAAGTGTCTAGCCCAGAGCACCGAACTGAATCCAAAAGAAAATGTTTCGAATATAAATGTAGAGATGGCTCAGAAAAGAAACCCGAAAAACTCACGAACTCATATGGGAGTTATTGAAAGGCGAATGGGAGAGAATTACTAATAATTAATGCAATAGATTAATTAGATCATGTTGGAGACGATGCAGAAAAATCATTGAATGTTAATATTTGTTGAGATTTTGTTCATAATCAAGAATTACCAAGCTCAATCCTTAACTTTTGTCAAGTAGAGCATTTCCTTTGTTCCATTTAAACTTCATTTTAAAAATATATTATGTAATCTTTTTAAATTTATACAATATTTTACATTATACCCTAATATTTTTCGGTAAAAATTTCATTGCTAATCGTGCATTACATTTTAAATAATACACATATTTACGTCTTTTTTTTTCCGTTCATTATATTATGCCCGCAACTATATATATATATATATATATATATATATATATATATATATATATATATATATATATAATTACAAATTGATCGTTCCGTAAAACTTCAAACACCCGCTCATATCCCTTACATGGAATTACAATCCTAAGGCCGCAGGAAAATCTAGAGCATTTGTACGACAGATTAGTGCAAGGTATATATATATATAGGTTTGTGTGTTTTACTATCAAAATGTATTATTATTTCAGAAACTGCTGAACAATCTCAACGTGAAATCTGTCCACTCGAGCGCGTATCACGCACAGTTCCAGATGGCATTGGACGATAACAGTTCACGCTATATATTGTTATTCGGAGCTTTTGATTCGAGAATCAAAATGATATGGCATTATTAATGATTGCTTCCAGAGATGTCGTACAATAGCCAACTGGATTCAGACCATTCTAGCTCGCGTTTAAACATTCAGTCCAAAGTCCATTATATGTTTTAAGAGATGCGTAGATTAAATAAAATCCATACATTAAAAGCCTATCAGAATATGTCATTCGTTTCTGCATGAGGTTATAAAAAGGCGGTGACTTAACTAGTAAAATCCTTAAAAACGCCTAATACAGAGTGAAGCAGAGTTATCACAAGAAAGCTGTCGAAAAAACTTTGACTGTAGTGAACCGGTATTAGTGTTCTTACTAAACTGATCGCCGAAAGTCAAGTATTCGTTTTTATCCTTCAGAAGCAGAAGGCATTTAAAGCTTCATTTAGAACGCTCAATGAAAACTCACCAAGCAATGGCAACGTATTTTTTCATTGGTAGTTTGAAAATTACTTTCTTCCCGTCATCGTAACATACAGAAACTTTGTTAAAAATGCAGGATTCATTCGGTAATACGGTTTCTATAGAATTTAACACATGTACTTCTTGCTATGAGATTCTTCTGCCTTAGCGTAAATGCTAGCAGTTCTGTTTAGTTTTTTGTCAGATCGAACTCACGCAGCAAACTACTCAGTTCAACTTGGTCAATCTCTTTTGGTTCGAAATTTAAATCATCAAACTTACCATTACTTGCATTGATTTTCATCGATTTCATTTAGTATCGTTACTAACAGAATTATATTGAGGTTCTTCGGCGATACCATCAAGAAATCCATTGAACATGAGAACTGGAAGATCATTTGCCTGCTGAAAGATTGATTCACTATTTCCTGCTACCATTTCTGTTACAAAAAAATAATTCAACATATATATTTATCTGATTCTTTCTAATATTAATTTCCACCTATCTTTTTGTTCCCCACTTATCTAAAACCACATCGTTGCTCTCATGAGAGGTTCATGTCATTCTCAGCATCCTTCGGTATAAACAAGTTTCTGTTGCGTTAAATCTGTTCTTCAACTTTTGTCATATTGTCCAGCATTCACTACCACAAGAGTATGTATATCACGAAACATTATAGTTCTCTTTTCATATCTTCTAATGATATTTTTATGTTTATTAATACTATGATAAAATTTTGTAATGTATCGTTAGCGATCTCAGTGATCTTCGGATTTCAGTGTTGTGTTTTCTGGTATTTGTTTAAATAATCCCGAATTATTTAAATTTTTGAAACATATTAATTTTGGTGCCACCGTTTTCTAATTTACAGTTGAGGTTTAACTTTTTACTAAGAACCATGCTTTCTGCTTTCTCGAAGTTTATGTTTAGTGCTTGCACCAGTGTCATCACCTTACCTTATTTTATTAACGCGATATGGAAGGCTCTAGGACATCTAATTCTTTACTAATTGCACTATTATTTAGGTTTATTATATATGATGAGAACTCGCATCCACATGTCTTAAATATCTGTCTGCCAATGTAAGCTTACTGAACGCATTTTTTATACGTATGCAAATGGTTTGTTTCCAGCATAGGCAATTAATTAGTCCAATATCATTCCAAAATGGTGTATTTTTTCAAGGCTTTTCCATAACATATAAAGCATCTTTAAACGTACTTCTGAATTATAAATTGTTATATCAGATAAGATTATGAATATAAATATCGCGTTCATTCTTCTAGTGTATTTGAAGTATTTACACTGATCCTGTCCAGTTTACAGTCAAATTCTGCTGAGAGCACTTCTCATCATATTTGGGATAACATGATTTGTCATTTGGCTAATTAAGCATATTGTCTGTTGGAGTTCACTTTTGTTTGCACCTGGTTTCTTTTTTTTAGAGCTATCCATCCTTTGTTAATATTTATGCAATCTTCTTTGTTTTGTTATTTTTATTCTGACTGTTCATTTTCAGTTTGGGTGTTTTTCAAACTATGTGTTGGCTACAATGTGGTCATTACTTGTGCACAATTGAATCTATTTTCCTCCGCGTTAATTAGAGATTCCTTGGCCGAATTTGCCAATTATTTTTCGTCTCTCTCATTGTCCACCTAGTCGTTCAGTTCTCACATGTCAATCATAATTTCTTGCGATATGTATTAAGCCTTCGTGTTCTCTACCTTAGAGTAAAACTTTCAATTTCTTATTTTTGAATTTTGTGTACTCGTTCTTACCCGTTTAAGATGAATGTTTTGATAGACGTTATTTTCAGTTTAACAACAAGGATGATTTCAGAAAACTAAATCTATCAAAGAAGGCTTTGCTTCATATCATTTCAGTATATTAATCTTGCTCTTCTTTATATATCTTCAGCGTCTGAATATATAATTCAGTGTTTGTCACTGATAATGCCCTTGATTCGCCACCACGTTTCACATAAGATTAAACTTTTGATATTTAGACTGCCCATTTCGTGTTTTATACTTCCAGATTCTCACAGTTGTTTCTCGAGATTTATTGTTTGTTTGATACGAATGCCACTGGATGAGGGTCAGGTGACAGATGCTGAACAAATGTCTATTTACTGGGCATGGAGTTTATTACTATAGACATATCTTTCATCAGTTATTTTGCTTTCATGTTTTGGTTGTTAAATACCATGATATTTATTGGAATAGATCGTGGTAAACAATTCATTTATCACATTTGAAAGTGCATTAGTCACAGATATATATGCTTAATGAAAACCGGTTCTTGTTGATACCACTTACAGGAGCGTAAGTAGCAATGAGGGACTCGTAGTTGTAGCAGTAGTAGTATTTGTAGAGGAGGAAAAATGAAAGCGCAATTTCAATTCAATACGCCAATCAGTTGAAAAACGGCATTCTAAATGGGACATTTTTCTTTTTTCTGTCTTTCTATTCTCAAAAATTTCTCTCGTATGTCTCGCAAATAGACTCTATTTTTTGTCAACCTATTCAATAGTCACCGAAAAGTAGAAAGCCAGCTCCAGGCCAGATTAATTAAATGCATATATTGGATAAGGGAAGAATAATTTAACTAACTAATTATGATAAAAATATAATGCTGAACCTATTAATACTAGAGTCTTCTAACTTCTTGCCAACATTTCTTTATTAAAATGGACAATTTTCTTGTCTGCCTTTCATGGCCTACTCATTTAAATTTTTCTTCCGAATACAAAAAATTAACTTTCAGATAGATTTTGTAATAAAAAGAGTTAAATAAAAAATGTATATTTTTACCCTTTTTATCCTTTATAATAACTTGAAATCATGCTCCGGTCTATTTGAGTTCCAGCCTAATATGTGCTTGGTTTATATTGCAGGTGTAAATCTTAGATTTGTTTTCACCTAACCTATATTTTGAAAATAATATATTTGGTCGCGTTGCTTACAATGGCTAATCCAAGTTGTTTCTGTTCCATTTTAAAATGTTCTATTTTTTATTCCTTTTTGTACACAGCTTTCCCAGATATTTTATGAAGCATCTTACATAAACCTATTTACAAATATCACTGTGGTTCAATTAAGCTTGCGTTTTCTATCATGTAATCAGTAGGAATAAAATAAAAATATTGCTTTACTATTTGTAATATGATCCGATGCTTCATTAATATACGGCTAAAGAAAGCAATTGCCTTCTGTTTATACAGCAATAAGCATGATGAATAATTTACGCCAATATCGTTATGAATGAATGAACAAGTGTATAGTTGTTCAAACGCGTCTTTTGCTTTCCAGTTACTTTGGAAAAGCCTGATTTTATATTTTATATGTCATTGAACACATTTTATCAAATTTGAGGAAATATTATGCAGAGTCGTAATCATAATACTTGAAGTGAAATAATATTGTTCACATTTGAATAAAACATCCGAGTTATATACATTTATAATAGTGAAAAAGAAAGAAAAAGAACAAACCAAAAGATTTGTTTCTAGTTTTGTATTCTTTTTCACCAAACTGATATAACAGTTGCATCATTAGTCAACGGGATTGTGTTATTGCTTTTTCAGTTTCGACTAATGAGCAAGAACGAAAATTCCTGTTGGCTATTCCATAAAACTTAATGGTTTCATGTAGTTTACTCTAAATTTCTTTGAGAATATTTTATTCAGCCAACAGATACATGATCAAAAGATATCAAAATTTAAAGGAGATATCAGAGAGAGAGAGAGAGAGAGAGAGAGAGAGAGAGAGAAAGTAAAATCGAGTAAAGAATTTTATATGTAGAAGCGGAAACAGATTCTATTTGTTCAAAGAGGAAATCTCTTCCCAAATTTTTATATTAAAATCTTTCCGTTCATGACAAAAATTGAATATATATACTTCAACACATATGCTGCTGGCATTAGTTTTACTTAAATAGGTTAAAAAAAATCGGATGATTTCAAATTTAGTCCAAATGATCTCGATATATATGAATAGAAGTTGGTTTAAACGGAGGACATGTGTTCATATTGCAATTTGTGTGTAATTTATTCATACGGTTATATTACGTCTCAAGGGAAGGATAATGTGTAAAACATGTAACATTTTTATCCTGGTGAAATCGGAATTGTTCAATAAAAATATTTTCTGGATATCTGTAGCGAGTTATCATTATGTATGTTATTCATATTTATTGTTCTCATGTGTTTTTATCGTAGACTTTAAGTGGTAAGGTCAACGGCACAATAACCTTGTGAACTAAAGCGATGGTTTGCAAAATTGGCGATGCTTAGTCGGACAGTGTGTACCGAAACTCAGTGGAACAGTATTAAAAGTAAGCACTAAATAAGATATTCGTATAACTGAGGAGTGGAAAGAAAAGTGACTTGCAAAGCTATTCGGAAAACTTTTATTTATCTAGATATATCCCCGATGTTAGCCTATTTTCATAAGACTTCCCGCATATTCAGAATAGTAAATGTGAATAAATTAATATACGGTTTAATAATAATAATAATAATAATAATAATAATAATAATAAAATAATAATAGATATACAAGAAATCATCTGTTAAGTACAGGCAACACTCTAAGAAGAAGTTTGTCTATGTAACGCTATGGGTGTAAGGGGAGGTAGAAAAATCATTAAATGGAACCATAACAACATACCATGACCTGCCTTAGGTATTTACGCACACTTGGAAGGTAGTGTGACAATAACAGAAATCGAAATGTGATGAGAAATGACAACATAATAAATATAATTTTAAATCTGAACAAAGAAATGATAAAATATATCTGATTTAATCAATTTTCTGATATATATATATATACATATATATGTGTGTGTGTGTGTGTGTGTGTGTATGTGTGTGTGTGTGTGTGTGTGTGTGTGCGTGCGTGATATAAATAAACAACGTGCGAGAAGCCATGCAATTTTTGTTTAAAGTGTAGATTTACTGCTGATAGTATTATTAATATTAGTTGGTTTTGTATGATGTATTAAGTGTCTATAATGGTACTTCTGTCGCTACACGTGTTTCGCGGTTAATGTTGGCACTCTTTAGAGTCATGAATGTGGTGAGCAGCTCAGAATATTCATAGGCTTTAATATTTGTTTAATATTTTCGCACTCGCCCAGTTTTTTTCCGTTTCTGAGGTCAGTCCCCTTTTGTTGGTGATAAGTTATCTATTTACACTGACTTGCATGATTTTGTTTCATATTTATACTTCAAAATTGTTTTGAACGATTGTAATCCAATTCTACTCCATGGGTCATCTAGTACTTTTTGTACATTTTGTTAGATTATGTTTTACAATGGTTCGATATATTTTTTAGCGCGTTTGAATTTACTGTGTTTTGAGTGTGACTTAGGTTTTTCATAATGTTTTTTGAAAGAAGACTTGTATCTTTTTATGAATAGATTTTCACGGTTCAGATAAGTGTCATGTGAGTTAAAACAAAGGAAGCATATTATATTTTGAAAGGAAACATATTTCGCCACTGTCATTCACAAATACTAACGTTATACACACTCATTATTCACCAATATTTCAAATTCATATTACACGCATTATATTCGCTTACATATGCTTACATTCATAATAAGCATCTAATGTTTTTTAGTACACGTGCCACATACACTTAAATAGACACAAGTTTTCAACTACGTTTAATATTCATACAAATCCTTATCACACTTCAGACGTGTCTGACTAATCAAGCAATACCACAATCAAAACAGTGTCTTTTGGAGTTTTAATAGGATTTTGAAATCTTGTGGTGAAACCGACCGAGCATAGAGACGGACTGGATGTTTGCACCCTCACAACCAAAAAGCAAATGACCAAAACTCGACGGTGCGCAGCTGGCCTTGCGCAGATGTTCCGGTTGAAAAATAAAAATTATTTAAATATTAAATTTCCAGTTCGCGAGCCTACGCGAATTTTATTTATCGGCCAATGGGAAGCCCAGAATCAAATACGGAAATGATCACCTGTGATCCAAAAAGTCGAAATAAAAAGCCGATACAGAAACATCGCCAGACAGGCCAACAAACATGGACTGACTCGAGAGAGAGGAGTGGAATCACTATCCCCTTGACCTAAGTCAAGCGGCTTACTATCCTAGCCTCCCTTCCCTCACCTGTTATCTTTCGCTGTCTCAAAACTACTTACTGACCTAGGAGCGAATACATCAAAGACATTCCTTACTCACATTCCTAAGCATTAATTCTCTTTTCAACATTTTATCGCCATAAACATAACGTTAGACCTATACTTCAAGTATTACTTTAATTGTAAAAACCTTAATTGATATGTGTATATATAAAATGTTATTTTTCAACTGAAAATGCTTTTCTTGACTTATAATAATTTTATGACTTATAGTGGGCTATCTACAACAAGGCCAGATTCCGTAAATCTGCAACAACATACAACTTCACTAGAACGGACTCCCTACTATAAACGGGAAAACAATGGATAACCCGCTATAATCTTCCCTCTTTAAAGTATATCTGAAAAAACTAATTAGTTTTAATATGTTAGATTAAAAACAATTTTTCATATTTTGCTATTTACATATGCTTTATATATATATATATATATATATATATATATATATATATATATCTTGGATTTCTTGGATTGTGTTTATTTATAGATTTACCAAATATCAGAGAAGATTGATTTCAACAGTGTGTATCCAAACCTGTGTTTAATCTCGTAAAATAAATCAACGTCGGTTAGATTCATATATATATAATACATACTTTAATATATTTAAGAAAATTGCTGGTTTAGTGTAATTTCTGTGAAGTGAGATTCATAATAGTCACTGTAATAATGAAAGAATGAAATTGTGTAATCAAAAATTTTAAATTAGACGAGTGGGGATTAGCTTCGACACTATCTTCATACTCCATTCTCAATGTTATTCTTAACTTATACGACAGTTCAGATTTCCCATTAACACATTAATTCTATTAAAAGTTTTAACATTTATCTCTGTTGCGAAACATTAATATACCTTTTTTTACAAAACTTTCTGTGTTTCCTGTCAATCCTTTTTAATGTAGCCTGCTGGCAATTCGACAATAAAACAAAATATTTTATGTGATTTTGCGCAATATTAATACTTGTAATCATAATATTTTGGTGTGTGTAATTTTGCTTCTGGTTTGACGATCTTTTTCTTGATACGACGAACACATGAATCTACTGATGTTACAAGATTAGATTCTAGATCATACACTTTTACCGTCAATACATTCGAAAGTAACTGCTACGTCTTCTCTATTAGATTATTTGTATCATTTCCCTTATAGCTAAAATCTCCAGAATTTAAGCAACAGGATGACCTGTGTTATAAGGAAACATGCTTGTATTAGGATGACACACACACACACACACACACACACACATTTATATATATATATATATATATATATATATATATTGTCATCCGCAGACAGATTTGTTTTGCTGTATCACAGCTCATCAGTACGGTCAGACTCCGATTGCTCCTTAACCCAGGCTCGAAACCCGACCGAATTGGCATCAATCGGCGACTCTACCCCTGGGCCACGGGGAGTTCGGTGGAAGAAGGCAGTCTTTTTTTAGCGCATATCATATTACGCGTCCAGCAGCTAGTGTGCTCCAGTTCATTTTTAATGACTGAGCGATGCTTTCACGTTAGGATGGCTACTGTTTTTCAAAGTCTACCCCCAGAGGTGTGAAAGCGTAAATATTGTCATCCAGAGACAGATCTGTTTCGCTGCATCACAGCTCATCAGTACGGTCAGACTCCGAGTGCTCCCTAAACCGGGCTCGAAACCCGACCGAATTGGCGTCAGTCAACTCTACCTCTGGGCCACGGGGCGTTCGGTGGAAGAAGGCAGTCTTTTTTTAGCGCATATCACCAGCGTGCTCCAATTCAGTTTTAATGAATGAGCGATGCGTTCACGCTAGAGTGGCTACTGTTTTTCAAAGTCTACCCCTCCTCCAGAGTGATCAATCAGGGTGTGAGGGCGTAAGTATTGTCATATATATACTGATTCAGTCATTCAATAATGGATTTGGACATTACACGATCGTGGTTTATATTCTGTATATAACATGCTAATTTCCGCCTTTCTCCAACGAGCGTCCATAGATAAGATGTAGATTTGCCGACTGATTTATTTGTGGGAATAAAATATTATGCAGTTAATTTAACGCTTTTTATAAGAAGGTTAAAAATTTAAACATTTTACGATTGCATGTAGATAAGAATTTAATACTTAAATTTAAATTTTGATATCAATTTAAACATAAGTATTAAAATAAAAGTGAAAAATCAAAGGGTCATAACCCATGAAACGTAATATTTTAAATATTCAAATATAACATGTATATAAAAAATTGAAATGTTCAATAAAAAATGAAAACATTAAAAAATCTTCAACAAAAAACAATATTAAAGACAGTTATAGTTAAAATATACGTTAAAATCAAAAGTAGATATAATTCGCAATCTAATTCTACAATATTAAATAAATATTTGGCCCACATAAACAACATCCATCACCCAAGTAATAACAAAAATATTTACTATAAATAAATGTAATTGCCGAAAATGTAAAACCCACACTTTGTCTGATCAATGTATGCAGGAAAGTGTTATTTATAGAGTTCATTCGTATGACAATGATGTTCAATTTTACATTGGAAACACTTCTAACAGATGGAAGATAAGATTTAACAACCAAATAATGGCTTTAGTGAATACAGTAAAAATATTGCTTTATGCATACATTTTTGAAAATTAAAAACAAGCAACACACCCTAATTATTATATGAAATATCCTAGCTTAATCTAAACATTGCAACGGAAAACGAGTTAAATGTAATCTATGACTTTTTGAAAAACATGTATTCTTAACCATATTCTTGATCCTAAATTAGATCCCCATTGATATAGATCCGTCTATACGTTTATTTGTTATTTGTTTGACTGTTTGTTTCTTTGTTTATTTATTTATTTATTTATTTACGGCGCATTATTATTTTTTAAATTATGAATTAAACCGTTTTTATTTTTGCTCCCTATGCATTTAAACTGTAATTCTAAGTTTTATTTGTAATTTATAATTTTTATTTTTATTTTATTTTATTTTATTTAAAATTTCAGAATTTAAAATTTTGGCCTAAATTAATGTTTTGCTTATCAGGATTTCCATCCCTTTGATTTTAACCTCCATTTTATTATTTTTAAGATTTTAGTTTGTATTTTAATTTTAAATTTTAAAAATGTAAAATTTAAATTTATCTACATGTAACCATAGAATATTTACATTTTAAATCTTGTTATTAAAAATGCAGTAATTTAATTTTTTAAAGATTTATTCCCATGAACATCGAGTGATAATATATTCAAGTATATTAACCGGTAAGTTTGAATTATGCGTTCTATGTTTGCATAACTTTTGAAACTCCGAATCAGGTCATAGACGTAATATATATATATATATATATATATATATATATATATATATATATATATATATATATATATATATATATAATTCTCTATTTCGTCTAAATCACAAGGCTTTTTATATTGATTTGGTTGTCGGTAGTATAAGCAGCCGACTCTATAATCCTTTTGATTTTTAAATAAAATGATGTGTAAGACAAAGACTGAAACATAAAAGAACTGAATTTTCCAATTGCGGATAACTAAAACATGGTGTTGTTTATCCTGTTATGAATAAGTCTTTTATCATTGAATAATTACTTGAATCATTGTCAGAATTCATTCATATAATTCCTGCGAGGATTCGCTCGTAAATGAATATAATGAACACAATAATAATTTGAACTCGGTTCTATGTCTTCCAATTACAGGCCGTTATCCATTACACTATCCACATGTCCAGTCTTACAACACCTCGTGTTATATAAACTGGCCCGTGGATAAAGATTAAACATCACAACTCAAGTTTCACAGTCACCTTCTCTTCAAAATGACGCTTCTTCTTCTTCGCAAACAATAAACCGCAACTACATTTATAAGTGTTAATACATATTTGTCGTTATAATACAGCGAGAATCTGCTTGAGTTGGAATTTGATTATCTTCTTCACATGAGATAATCGAAATATACCGCAGCCAAATTGACTTTCACTTTCAGTTCAAAATGACTGACATCAACACTTGCGTATAAAATATACAATTATATTTTATTCGCTCTTTTTATACTCATCATTGTAACAAAGCAGGGAATTGGTTGTATTCTGAAGTGAGTGCTTTGACCTGATATGAATATACAAGGGTACGAGTCGGATCAGCGAGAGGCCGATCGCTATCATTCCATCTGCTAAACTGAAAACTCAACTGATCTGTGCGAGAATTGACGTCACTTATAAAGGTCTCCTTTGACGCCATGCCAGGCGTTGTCTCTTTTGATCGTTGCAAGTTAAAACAAAAGCCCTACCTGAACCAGCAAGTCGCCAATTTAGAAGTACACGTCATAGCATAATTCTACTCCTTACAGGACATTCTACAATACTTGAATTCCCATGTTTATAAACCTATATATATATATATTGATCATTCCCGAGTACTATTAACTGCAGTGATGTTACGACAATAAGAGAAATTATTAATTAATACGTTTGGGCTACTCGTGAGATAATGAGGTTGGTTCTTCTCAAAGGTTAAGGCAGGATTTTTTTTATTTAAAAAGAATATGGCTTCCGTTAATAGGTATTTGATAAAAGTAGTACGCAGAACGAGGAAGGAAATTAAGCTGGCTCTATACTGACTTGTTTCGATTAATATTAAGATTATAGAATAATATTTAAAAGTTAGCTTTTCTCTATTACATAAAAATATAACTTGATTATGTTGCTTTTAACTGGCAACACGGAAAGTATGGAGGACATGAAAAAACGGACAAGCATGTGGATTAATTTCATTGCCAACATTTTTCTAATTTAATTATACAAGAACAACTTTGTTATGCAAATATCCAGTCAGAATATATCCCAGGAGGCTTATTTTGATTTTTTCCATCGAAGCAATACGATACAAAAGCTGAACTATCCGTTTCTCATTCGTCAACTTTGAAATATAAGACTTGGTAAAACATCACACTTGACAAAAAAAAAAAAAAAAAACAGGGTCTAATGACAAATTGAATAAAGATTAGAACTGATGTAATTTATCGTTTTTCAATGGTCATTGTTGAGAGAAGGTAAGGTTCAAAATTGTTAATGGTAATTTTCAAAACCAGTAGGTTATTCGAAGCAGTAATTACAAATTATGCCGCAATGTTAATTAATACTATTTTAAACTACTTAAAAAAAATAAATTTAGCTTACATTCTAAAGTATTATTGATTACTTTGAATCGCAACTTTCCTCGTTGTATCAAGCAAATTAAAGATGATTGTTTAAAAACATTATTCTGACTGGATGTGATTGCGCAGCATATCATTCATCATGTACGGTGAGGTACATCCTCATCAAGTGCATCGATCTTGGTCTCGCCACACTCAGAATTTTATAACGGCAGAATCATTATAGACCGATTCAAAATCGTTCATATTAATGAACTATGATTTTTCTTAAAGAAATAATTCTTGAGAACATGGCTCATTAATTTCTCATTCTGAGCAGATATCCATTATTCCACGACGCGCATAAAATATTCTATATGCTATAAACATATATTGATTATATAGCCAGTTGAGTAAATAAAGAAATTTAGCAATGTTGAATATTATTTTCGGACGCCACTATTCACTTTCAATACCAAAACAATCACATTATTTTAATACATATATAACATTAGCTTTTTTCCTGTTGCTCCCTTATAATGTTACTGGTAACTAAAATATGCATAACTAATGAAATAGATAAGTTATATCAATTTCGCACTTGCTCAATATTTAGTTTCGTATCGTGTCTTAAATGAAATTTGGAATCGTTAATTCCTGGCTATTATTCACTGATTACTATGAGTTTTGTAAGCAATATAATCTACCTTGACAATTTTTCCTACAACATTTTGAACGGCTTGTCGTAATGAGTAAGAAAATGTAAAGACAAATTCGAATAAATCAACCGGTAATATTTCTTTTATGTTTTTAGCTTTCTGCCTCAGACAACCGCACAAAGGAAAGATAATATCTTTTCACTTGCAGATTAACTATTATCATTGCAGTAATCAACATTTGTGTTCAGTTAAAAGTTTGAATGTGAAAGTAACTGTGTTTGTGAGTGTATGTATGTGTTATTTACCAGTAATTTTTTCAACTTTTATCTTAGTATCGAGCGTTTGTTCTGTGGCTAGTGATCTTCAGATATATCCGACCTTTTGCATTAGTTTCAGCATAAATCATACGTCGTAATGCATATGCTTAAAAGAAAGAAATAAAACTCCGGAATGCAGTCCCCGCTATATTTTGGCATCAAAGTGAAGCTGCCTACCAAGTCAAATATCATGTTTCAAATATATATGAAATATATTGGTGTGTGCAGCCATCGCGCGGGGAAATTTGTTCGAATTTTTAACAAATACTTGGCATTTATGGTGCGTTCTCTCAAGTAGAAATGATTAATTCGAGTATAAGTAAAAATTTAACAGTGTCTGTTTTTCGGCAGATATGAAATGTTCTGAACTATGTTTCAAAAATATTTTAATGTTAATATTTTAACGTTCAAATGAGTCATCCCTATTTATTATATGTCAAATAAAGTTATCATTTTTGGCGTCCTTAATTCCAATTCGAAATTCGTTCATTTCATTTACGTGCAAATAAACATGTGAATGTATGCATGGATCTCTCCCCCAGCTATGGGTTAAATACTGAGGCTTCTGTCATGAAATAATACTTCTTTGTATTTAGGATATATTTATGGATTATTTGTTCGAAAGATATTTATAAAATATCAAATGTATTTGTGAATCAAATAACTAAATATTTGGTGATAAACCGTAAAAAAATTATTAATCCTGACTCTCAGGCAGTTTTTTACGACCAATAATATATAATGTGTCTGGAAGAAGAAAATCGATCAATGATTCAAATCAAATGACTCATTTGCATTAAATATATCTGTATGCTTATGCCGATCTATATCCATGTGTTTGTGTGTAATATTTCATGCAATAAAATGACATTTTTATTTAAATTTTGATATCTGTACGTATTAAATATATGCATTTATTCATACCCTGAACAATCAGGTATATATTGAATGTGAAAATTTAAAACATGATGTGTTAAATTTCTTAAAGTTATTATATTTGGTAAATAATAAATTAACATGAATACATTTAAGTGTGTCTGAGTTAAATCTGCTTAATTTTGATGTTAAATGATGTCACTTTATAATGAAAATAGACAGTAAAATATACAGAAAAGCTAGATAAGAAATTGTAAAATATTATATCTTCAAACTTTAACAAATCACTTTATTAGTTTTTAAACTGCTTTTATGTTCTATACTTCATGATGGTGGCATTTAACATAGAGTGTCTGATTCTCTTACTCTATATGCAAAGATTCTTGAAAAATCACAAAAAGGCAATAGGACTGATTTGGATCCATTAGTAGGGCCAGGAAAGAATAGCTCGGACAACGGATAATAGGTTTAATGTATTGTATTTCAAAAGGAAAAATATACCTACAAAAGTGGTAGTAAGCTACGCCTACCTGGCGGGCTGCTCCCGGAACTACTGACCTGAGAGTATAAATCTTATGGTTTAAATAATTACTGAAAAAGTCCATAAGTGTTAGTCGGTATGCGCCCACAACACTCCCTCCCCAAACTTTTTACATGTAAAAAGGTTCACCAAATCCTTTTATTGTATTATGTAGAGGACTCCAGTTCCTGCTGAAAATTAATGTGTATTTTATGGCTTGTTGATTCTAATTATTTTGTTGTCGTCTGTTCTATATTTTATTTGAGTGCAAATTGCCTTCTTTACTTATAACTATGTGTTGTTGACTATGAACTTTTCTTCAAACTGCCTACTTAATCTTTTTGGCTTCGGCCGTTAATTATTTTTTTTCAAATTGCTTTCTTAATGTATTTGGTGTCGGCTGTTAATTTTCATTTGCATGCAAATTTCTTGGCAGTTTCAGTCTTTTTCTTCTTTTTAGTTACCGTCAATTTTTTTTTTTTGTTGGAAAGAATTTTAGTTACCTTTAAGCTTTTTCTTTCTTCTTTTTGCGTAGCATTTTATTTCTCAGTTTTGTTTTGTTTTTTCTGCCGGAAACAAATATTTAGTTGTTGTTTTGCTTCTTTCTGCGAGGAATTTACTTTTTATTTTCCTGCCGAGACGAGGGAGTTAATTGAATTTTTTTCATATATATATATGGCGTAGAGTGGTATTTTTAAAAAAATAATTTTTCTTCTTCTGAGAGATAGCTTCTTGTCTTGAAAAAAAAAACTCCGAGAAGGGGTATATTTTTTTTACATGTGTGAAAAAAAGGCTTTTCCACCTGTTAGAAGAGACTGAGTTATTTTTATAGGTCGACAAGCTGTACACAAAGAAAATTTCATTTTATTAAAAGGAAAACTTAAGTTTTTCGTTTTCAATTCTTCCCTTGATGTATAACACGTAATGAATTACTTTTAATAGCGAAAAACTATCGGATTTTCATTTCTATCTCTCACAATATTGTAGTGTTTGCAATGAATTGCTCTTTGAATTTGAACCATTGTTAGGGTTTGCAATAAATTATCCAGTATATCCGAATCCCTTTTCCTTCATTGTTATGGCGCGTAGTGCATTTCTTTTAAATTTTTTTCCCTCTCATTTGGTAATTTATTGTCTCGTACTGTGACTTGGCAGTTTTTAATGTCGTGGCTCTCTTTGTTTATTAGTTATAACACGTGTTGTTGTCGGGTAACTCCTTAATCTATGTTCATTTGTTCATCGTTAGCCAATAACGGCGATACTGAATAGAGTTGCCAGTTTATGTATAACCGGAAAACAGGCATAACAAAAAAAAATCTCTACGTTGGTAGTTATGTAGAGTATCCCTATTTTAAATTTGTATGCAAATTTGTATTCCTCGTCACTCAGTTAATTTATGTAGGATGATATTACCGCCACTTTGATGTGGATCCGCTAGTGGGGCCACGGAAAAATAACTCTGACAACGGATAATAGGTTTAGCATTATGTATTTAACAAGGAAAATTAGAACTAGAAGAGTGGCAGTAAGCCACGCCTACCTGGTGGGCTGATCCCTGGAACTACTGCCCAGTGATTATAAACCTTATGTTTTAAATGATAACTGAAAGAGTCCATAAGTGTCAGTGGGTACGCGCGCACAACAGGGATGTAATCGCTCTTGATATGGCATCTCAACATGTCACATTCACACTGCCGAGAAGTGACACCACTTAGTTTTACTAATAATGTCATTTCAGTCTTAAAAATTACACAATTTTGCTTAAGATAAATTAAGAAAACAGTGAGAAATACGAATAAAAATGACACTTAAAAATAAAAAAAAATAACAAATATCCTCACAAAAACTGGATATCTCACTGAATGTGCTATGAAGTGGGGAAATTTTCCTATATATTTATGAAGAAATAAAAACTGGAAAAGAAGAGTGTCACGGATGTTAGAAGACATTCAATGTACCAACCATTCGCAAAGAAATAAAATTGGGTGTAACTGGACACTTCAGCCCGAAATACCTCCTTTGTTTATAATATCAGATGTCTGGACATCAGGAGGAAAGATGCTATGGGAAAGCAGTAGATGTGCGCAAAAAAACAACGAATCACACCAAAAGTAAAAACAAGAAAATATGTACATATTCAAATTGTGGCGAAGAAAAGCCTGCATATGTCGGAACATAGATGGTGTAGAAGAAAGAGAAAGACATATTGACAGTGAAGCACACAAAATCATTTATTTTCTCAAAGCACGTAAGATCGTGGACGTATACATGAACAAAATATTTAAGCTCAAATTTGAATGTGCAAGATAACCATTAGTAATATGATAACCTGATGGAAAGTAACTGATCAAAATTTATAAAGGGAATCAAACCAAGTGTGAATGAGAAAGCAATGATATAAAATTAAATCAAAGCCAAATAACGATGCCACCTGCTCACTATTATCAATCGGAAATAATTTCATAAAATAACAATCAGAAAAATCAGAAAATCTACCGCAATCTCCTGTGAAGAAAACTATTCAACGAAATACAGAAAGAATAACCCCCATAAAAAAAGAATGCGCAAATTAATACACCCATAAAAAACAATCTTTAAAACAAAAAAAGATTTGAAACTAGAAAAATTTTCATAGACATTATAATAATATATATTAAATATAAAAATGGTCAAATATTTATAATATTCAATTAAAACAATATAATCATAGCAATATATAATTGAGCAATATATGAAAAACTATATATATTGTTGTGAACATCAGTTTGCATTTTATTCTTGGAGAATTGATCGGCCAACATACATATCAATTAAATACCGAAAAAATCTGATTTATATAAATTAACACAACTACTAAATAATTTATGTTATTAGGTCACATTAGAATTTATAACATATATATTTGTTATAATAATTCCACCCCAAATAGGAAGAAATGTCACTGGTGATGAGAGGTTTGCAGTTAGAGAAGAAAACATTGGACAGATAATGTTGAAGCCAGAATAAGAGATGGATTGGAATCGAGTAGTTAGAAGATGGCTTGATGTTGTGTGTAAATTTTACAGGATTGTATCTCTCACGGACGCTATCAAATGGAAGGGATTTCTACACAAGTGAAGTGCAATAAAAGAAACATTTAGAGTAGAATAAGCCGGCATATTTAAATATTTCGACCCTAACATTGTTAGACCTTAATGCCAATCTAGTAGCATGCGTAAATACATGTGTGCGGTGGTATAAATAACAAACTTCGTCAGAGTAAGTTATTTGGAAATATATGTAAAAAACAGAGGTAGGCCGAGGCAGGCCAAGGCACGTAGGCGTAAAAGTAACTGAAGGTGAGCTGCCAAGCCTGGATTGATTATGTTGCAAATATTCAGTTGGATTTTGTCGAAAATATAAACATAAATAGCAGGAGCATACGACCAGATATGGCTAAAGTGTTCAGTGTACATACAAAAGTTAGATATATCAATGTGCAAAATTGATCCTGACGTGAAAGAATTCCTCTGCTAGACACAGTGACCCAATATTTCTAGCAGTAGACGTAGCTATGGATTTGATATAGTTATACCATTTGAAATCATTTGAAAGAGTTAGGCCAAGGAAGCGCTGTGTGCTGCTACTAGGAAACTAGCGTCATCTATTACCATTGTAGGCCAAAAAATGTTTTAATGGTTATAAATAGACCAGCTAAGTTTTGGAACAAATTAAGATTTACAAGATATTTTATACTCCATTCAATCACAGATTGGAACATTTTGAATTGCAGCAGCCAGACTTACATTGTCAGCTTGATAGATATTCGGGTTTAGATGGTGGAGTCACCTCCACAGATGCTCACTTGTGAACTGATTAAACCAAAAAGATAATTGATAAAGATCAGAAAAAAGTTACATAGGAAAAAACCTTGTGAAATGCCTGCTTTCCTATAAAAGGATTTAGACGTTAGCGCAAATAGAACAACATTAATTTCCCGATTCTATTGGAACGATTTAATTAAATCAAACAATATTCCAGAAATACCTTATTTTGAGAGTTTGCACAGCTGGCGTGCATGCCAAAAGCTGTCAGATTTGTTCGAGAAATCAAGAGAAATATTTCGAGCTTCGCCTTTCTTAACAAAAGGAGTAATGAAACAAATAAGAGATGCAAAATCATAGAAAAATATTAAAAATCAAAGAGAGCTACGCTTTCTAATTAACAACACTAATATATACTTATATACACCAAGTGGTACATCCTATCCCTTAGATTTAAAAATCTACAAATGTAGTATATGTATGTATTATACTTGGTCAATTTAAAATAATTCTTGTAGAAGTGGTTATGTCTAAATTCATACTGGAAACGTAAATCTCAACTAAACCATAGAACACCCATTTGGAATCATGGAAAAAACTAACATGACTGAATTACAAAAAGCTTCTAAACTCAAAATAATGTTGTAGACAAACATACATGAGGAAGAAATAAGAAAGTGTCTTTACGACATCCTCTTATCAATAGCCGAAGAAAACATGAAATATCCCCTGTACCTCAAAACTTATTAGCAATAATTTTATGATGATTGCAAGAATACTATAAAAACTTGCTGAGCTAAATTACAAGAAAATCAAAAACAAAAAGTAAACAAAAAAAAGTTGAAATAAGAGAATGGTAAAAACTTACAAAAATAGACAAGAGTAGAGCCATAGCCTATAAAACATTCAATGAATCCAAAGAGAAACCCTGGCGAGATTTTATATCCAACATGAAATGTTACGCAATATAACAAAGAAAAGTCTGCAAAACCGTATCAAGTATCTTTCCTACAAACATATAAATATCATCAACTAATAAGACAAAACATACCTTTAATTAAGAAAATACTTTTAGAATGTTATTTGTCAGAAAACTACTCTAAAATATTTCAAAGCGTGAAAAAAATGTAAAAGTGAATAAATGAACTTAAATAAAAATAATTTGACAGAACTAGGATAACAAGAAGCATAAACAAAATTTAAAACACCGAGTTGCACACAAAGGAAATCCATTATCAATTTCTGAAACAAATGCGTGAATTATCATTAGACTCCTCCCACAAATGCCAACAATATTACTTCAGCAACAATATAACCAAAACTTGCTAATAAATCACATATCTACCAATACTTGAACACGGTAAGGTAAATGAAAGCTCAATAAATCACAGACTAATAGTACTCACCAGCTGTATCGTAAGTCTAAGGATTATTAATAGCAGATCAATACGGTACCTGGAATCCAATAAAATAAAAATACAACAGAGGCTTCTGAACCAAATTTTACGCGATTCTTTTTTTATAAATAAACAAACATTATTTCAGATACAAAATATGTACAATGACTATGTTCTCTCCTTTAGAAAGAACTACATGGAAACTACATGGAAGTATGATATAAAAGGAGACCTACAAGTACAATGTGACTGTATCTATTCACAATGCATCTATTCTAAGATGCATTAGATGACTTTACCAGATTCTAAGAGAAATGAAATCGATATCAAAAAAGTATTTAAAAGATATAACCATTACTAACAGAAGTATCGCTATGTATAAAAAAAATTGACTGTTTTAAATAGATGACTTTATTAATGAAAATAGAATGTCGGCATTATATATATATATATATATATATATATATATATATATATATATATATATAATATATATATATATATACTATATAGATTAAACAATGAAAAACTAAGAAATGAAGATGAATCGATTCAAGTACTAATTATTTTTACACAACGCCTATTTTAATCGATAATTCTTTTTCTATTTATTATTTTAGTTAAACAAATTTTATGAATACATTATTATACTGATTTTTTATTAAACATTTGATGTTTGATAAGTTTTAGGTTATCGTTATCATGAAAGGGAAGTGTTATCTGTAAGATATAATATCTTACCAAAACACTGTATAAGAATGGCGTATATAAGTTTTTCACCTGAATTCATAGGTTAAATTTGCAATAACAAAATAGAATAATTTTAAACAACTTTCACCTTGATTTGATTTTATAAGATGTAAAATAAATTCATGGTAAATATTTATTTATTTATATATAATAATTTTTTTTTAATCATTTCACCCCAAGCAAGGCGGAAACGTCACTGATGTGCAGGGGCTACATAAATGTAAAAAGATTAATTAGAAAAGAGTGAGGAGCACAAACTAGTTATAAAGGAACAATAGAAAGCTGAGAAAGCAGGGGCGATGACAGATACATAGGTGGAGAGAAAAGGAAGGTTATACAGGGGTAGGGAGAGAGCTAGAGTCCAGTGTTTAGTAGATGAGTATTGACTTTGCATTTAAATTTCTGGAGGTCGTAGCCGTCAGGAAAGCAAGAATACGGGAGCGAGTTCCATAGAAGGGAAGTGCGAGAGAAGAAACTGCAGGAGTAGAATTGTCGTCTGCATTTGGTTAACCTGACTGTGAATGGGTGGGACCCAGTTGCCAGTCTGATTGCACATGTAAACACCTGTTGAGGAGGCATCAGTGACTTAAGTTCGTCTGAGCAGAAGCCATGAAAGTATTTATAGAACAGACAAAGGGAGGCCACATTTCGACGATGGCAAAGTGGCTGCAGTCGAGCCGCCAGATCAGTACCTATCACATTACAGGCTCTCCTTTGGAGCCTGTCAAGAACACTGAGGAGAACGGCAGGGGCACCTGACCATAAATGGCAGCAGTACTCCATGCACGGACGGATGGTTGACTTGTATATATGCAGGATGGATTCAGGTGGAAAAAAACATCCTGGATCGACATAGTGACCCAACCTTCTTAGCAGTAGATTTTGCTATGGATTCAATATAGTGGTTCCATTTGAGATCTGAGGACAGGGTAAGTCCGAGGAGGCGTAGTGTATTACCGGGAGAATCTCTTGGTCCATGCTTATGGGAGGCAGGAGAGCTTGCCTGTAATGGTTGACAGACAACAGCTTGGTCTTAGATGAATTGAAGTTGACAAGCCACTTCTTGCCCCAGTTCACTACAGAGTGTAGATCCCGCTCAAGGTCAGCAGCGAGATTATGTCTGTCCGCCACGACAGTTTTCTTACTGGTGCGGAAGTATATTGTAGTGTCATCTGCGTAGATGCCTACTTGGGACTTGATCTCATCTGGGAGGTTGTTGATGAAAATAAGGAAGAGCGTCGGGCCCAGGATAGAGCCCTGTGGGACACCAGCATTCGTGCTGTAGGACGAAGAGGTACGCCCATTCAAATTGACCTTCATTTTGCGGTAATTTAAGAAAGATTGAATTAGGTCAAGCAGGCAACCGTTAATACCATAACCGCGTAGTTTGCATAGGAGGCCAGAGTGCCAAACCCTGTCGAAAGCCTTGGAGATATCCAGAGCAACCGCGCGAGCCTCGTCAGACTCATCAGGGGCCTGTAGCATGTACTCCGTGGACCTGGAAAAGCGGAATCCATATTGCCTCTCGGAGAACAGTTTGTGGGCGGTGAGATGATGAACTATTTCAGCATTGATTATAGCCTCGAATACTTTCCCGAATATCGGTAGAAGACTGATAGGGACATAGTTGGATGGGTCCGAAGGTTCAACACAATTCTGAAATGCAGGAACGACAGAAGAGAACTTCCAGCATGCAGGAAAGCAGGAAGCAGAAAGGCAGTAGTTAAATAGTTTAAAATTTCGGACAATGATTTTGTAATAAAAGCAAAACTAACGGCATATAATCATGTATACAGCAACTTGTATATAAGCTTCGTTGTATTTTTAGGTAGTTTATCTGTTGATATCATATTTAAAAACTACATATTAACTCCAGTAATTTACGAATATTTTGTTTTGCTAGAATATCTCAGGTTGAGTAAGGAAAGGCTAATTAATTACATTCATGCGCAATACGTTGGAGGTTATTTTCATTTAATATTTAATTCAATCTAAAACCTCAGAAGAATGTATGTGAAGTTTGCTTGATAGTAATTCCTACAAACATATGTACACTTGTCATGCTCATTCATTTAGTTGCCGATAAAAAACACCGGAATACAAATGTTTTACCTGCACATTAAATTACAGTTAATTATTATATTTATACACATGCTTTACGAATTTGTACTATTTCTATTTATATATGTATCTCTTAATTTCCATATAATTATTCCATTATTTTTTCTCAAAGAATAATTACTAAACATGTTACAGACTATATGATTTAAAAATATGTATACTCGTAATTTAATATTGAATTAATAATCTAACATTTCACTAGCAACTTATCAAATATAAACTTCAGTATCATAATTGCAAATGGCGTCCAAATTTTGTGTGTCTGCAATATAGCAATTGCTAATAAAGTTCAATTTCTCTATCTTAATTGATCTCTACATTTCGATTTTCCATTTAAGAGAAGATGGCAGTTGCTGACGCCATTTTACGAACATTGACTTGCAATTATTATCGTATCGTAACATAAATTGAACATAATTGATCAAGGTTATATGCTTCAGCTGCAGATTAAAGTTAATCTGATAAAGTAATCATTTAATAATATTTCTGACTTGGATTCATGTATTTTAATTACATGCAAACTCACACTAAAGAGGTGACATTAGCAGACATAGTAATGCAGTCAGTGTGGTCATAGGGATCTACAATGCATGTTGACTGTCAGTTATCTGACCATATGCCGCTTATCTTTCGTCGGTGTTATAAATTTAGTTATTTTATGTTTCATGCCTTTTAAGAATTTTAGTCAGTCCATCTCAACCTATATCTAGCTCTACATCATTGTACAGTTATTTAATACATTTCTTTTTCTATCTATGATAATTAAATAAAACCTGCATGCTTTTTTTTAATTTTCAGAGACACGTTTCAGACAGAATTAGGAGATATACCATGATTCATTATCGGCAGATAAATATCTTAACAATCCGAGATATGCAGATTATCTAGTATAGATTAAAAACTCCGAAAGACGAATACACATAAACCTAGAGAAAGTGAGAACAATTGAAAAGTGTTCGGATGTAAGAAAACGAGAAATAATTTAAAAGAGTGGGAATTACTATTTGCTGAGAAAAATATAAAGCTAGTGTAAAAGTTTAGATACCTATTCTAAGAGAGTATGAAAAACAATGCCAATTCAAATCACTAAGGATTTATTCCAAAAGCCAAGCAATGTATTTTAACAGAAGATTTTGTTTGAGATAAAGTATCTTGGACAATAATATTACACATTATCATTCCTGCTTATGGGGGATTAAGCAGAAAGTTGCATAGAATCCCATGGACTAAACATATAATAAGAAAAATATAGGTTTAATGAAAACAAAAATGAAATGTCTTATTTTAATCTGAAAGAGGTAATTTAAATGTATAAAAAAATTATTCGGAAGGTGGCATTTGGGAAATTGATAGACAGTAGAACTTTTAAAAGCAAGATAGAAATTGCAGTGAGTATCCAACATGACTAGCTTGTAATTCATATTGCTAGTAAAGGCGTTGCATGTGATAGCCAGATACAATATTAATAAACTACAAGAAACAATAAGTTGTGAAGTACTACATCCGTAACAAACAGAATATATAATAATAATAATATACGAAATGATACTCGAGCTAGGTTTTCGTAAAATACTTATTATCTGATTTTGTCATGCATTATCATTTAAGAACAAATAGACTCAACAAATGTTATACTTATTTTGTACTTTATCCTACTAGAATAATTCAACTCAACAAAAAAGGTGAAGCAAAACAGCGAGTATAAAAAATCACGACCTTTATGAATACTGTCGAGTATGTAACAATATAAGCGTTTTTTCTTATCTTGAAAAAAACTTCAAATTCTATTGATGTGAATGAAACACGAAAACAAGAAAATTCATTATGAAATCGATTTACATATTTATTCATTAAAAAATATATTTCACTTTCCAAATGCCCAAATATAAATGTGATATTATAATGTTTTTCGCGACCATGTCACCAAATTGAAGAAAATAGTTTTATTGAAAAATGCTACAGCATTAATGAAAACCAATTTACCCTGTTACATTATTTTCTTATTGTGTGCGGTTGCATCAATGAGATAAGATTTATATATATATATATATATATATATATATATATATATATATATATTTTTTTTTTTTTTTTTTTTTTTGTTTAGTTCATGCTTTGCCGACATATTTTCTCAAAATCTTCCGGAATATTGAAAACATTCCAAAGTATTTTTGTCCAAAAGTGCAAAGAGAAATTTTCAGAGAAAAATTATTTTTGAAAACCATTCATAATAAATAATAACGAGTTAAAATTAATAACAATTAGTACTGATTGGCCAAACAGGAAACCAGATATGAATTACTTGTGTGATAAATCTGTTATCTACACATTCCTCATTGTTTGTGTTTTCTATTACGGTGGGGATATGCTAAAATGCAAGATACAAACACAATAAAATCCATGAAATATGAAACCTCGATAGAAATAAAAAAAGGTGAATACATATTATTTTAATGAGATTTGTTGCCATGAAACTGGATTTTAAATCAAGACTATTCAAATTTAAACACATTATAATGTCACTTTTTCACTATTCTCTTTAATGTTATGGTTTCTTTCAGTATATACAGATTCATGAATAGGAACCACTTCATATCCGTTGTAAATCATTGCAATAATTGTATTTAAATATCCTCTCCTCTCATTGTGCTGAAAACCATTTACAAAAATATAGTTTGTTGCTTACTCGCCGTTTCATGGAGTTTAATTTTACTCATAATATATTCTCTGAGTGTTATAGTTGGTAAGCCTTCTTATTTTATTAAATATCCTATAACGTTTGAACAGTGTCTTTCTTGTTATAATATTAATTAGCCTTTTTATTTTAATTGTTACTCAGCAGACTTCTGTTAAACCAAATATCTTTGCTTCGTATCTTATGTACATTTTACAACAATGAAAATTTAGAATTTTATTAAGGAAAACAATTTCTATCATAGAAAAAATTAAATATTTTATGAATAATATTATTTATGTATTCATAGTAAATACTCATGTAGGTTGTGTAATATATATATATATATATATATATATATATATATATATATACGCTCTCACACCCTGATTGAGCACACTGGAGGAATGGATGTCTTTGAAACACATTAGCTTCTCTCGCATCTCCGCATCGCTCATTCAGTAAAGAATTAGAGCAACCTGGATACTGGCGTATTATAAATCATACGGTAAAAATCTGCCTTCTTCTCCCGAAGCGCCCATAGCTCAGAGATAGAATCGTCGACAGGCGTCAATTCGATCGAGTTTCAATTCTGTGTTAAAAAGCAATCAGATCTCTAGGCATACTAATGAGCTGTGATGCAGTGAAACAGATCTGTCTGCGCATGACTATATATATATATATATATATATATATATATATATATATATATATATATATATGACTAATATATTATGTTCTCATTACGATTGAGCTCTCTGGAGAAGAAAATTTTAAAAACACTTTCCACTTCGGCTAAAATGCGTGACACTTCAGAAATGAATTGAGTTCTCTCGGTGACTGGCGTCTGTATATACTACTTATATACAAGACGTTAAAATTTCCCTTCTTCGATGCCATGCGTCGATGGCTTCGGGAGTAGAGACTCCGACTGACACAACATCGGTCGAGTTTAGATCCCAGCTAGAAGCAAGTGAATATATCTAGCCACACTGAAGAGCTCTCATACATCGAAACGAGCTTTGTCTTGTATGTGGATGACTAACATACTAATATATATATATATATATTAAAGCCATGAATAAATTCTGCTTTTTTCCCAATAGATGGTAACGCATGTACAAGGAAGTACTATAAATAAGCTTGAAATATAGCTTATATCATTTCATCGAAGTGAAAACAAATGACTGGTTTCTTTCCCAGAAAATGTATTTGTAAAGAATTTTGCTGCACTATTTATTCAAAACAAATCTGCAGCTGAAGGACACAGAATACATTGTTGATACTTCCGGAGACCATGTTTTGTCGGAAACAACATGCAGAGATTGGTTTAGACGCTTCCAAAAATAATGATTTTGATGTTGGAAATAAAGGAATCTCTAGAGAACTGAAAAAGCTTGTTTACGAAGAATTGGAGGTATACTTCTCGCATATTCCGGTCAGATGCAGACTGAACTTGCAAAATCATTTGAAGTTGATCACAAACAATTCTTAAAAAGTTATAAAACATTAGAAATCATCCAAAATATCGACATTGATTGACGTACTATATGAAACCGAGAGACGTCTTCTCACGTGTACCCAGTTGCTTCAATGACAAGAAAGGAAAGGTTTGTTTTACATCGTTCAGTAAGCAGCGATTAAAAGTGGATAAAGTACGATAATCTTAAGTGTAGATAATCGTACCTTAAGCCCAGCTCTTCAGTAAAACCGAATATCTATGTTTTGAATCTTCTACACTTCATTTGGTTGTATTCTCATGTGCTTGTTTATTATGAGTTATTCAAACCACCCGAAAACATCACAGAAAATTGCTCTGGACTGCACATCATGCATTTAAACCGAGCATTGAAGAAAAAAGACAACTCTATTAGAAAAGACAGGTAACATTTATTTTGAAATATGAAAAGGCAGAGCCACACGTTGCAAATCGTTTGACAACTTATTTAGATACGCTAAAGTGGGAAGTCCTATCCCACTGCCGTATTCATCAGATATTACCCCAAATGTTTATCCTTTGTTTTGATTTATTGCACCTCTTCCGCCTGAGCAGGACTTTCTTTCGTATGAATATAGCAAAAAAATATTTTACTTGAGTTATTCCTCAGGAGTTTTGTCGTTTTTCAACGTGGAATTCAAATGCTACCCGAATGTTAGAAAGAAAAGTCGCTAACAATGTTCTTTACTTTCAGTGATATGTTTCTTACTAATTTTTTTTAAATAACGCATTGTTTTTAATGAAAAATCAACGAGACCTATTCAATTCCTAATAATTTAAACGAAATTTTACTGATGGCATTGCAGTTTTTAAAGTTGATTTTTTTATTAATAGATTTGATTTAAATCCCGACATTCTGTTTGCATAAGATGCATTTGGTTTGCTTTTTTATCATAAATTGTGTTCAAAATTAGGTCTTCTCTTATTCTTGAATTTAGCATCCAATATTAATTTTTGCAAGATTCAAAAGAACAAAATCTAGTCAAATAGAATTTATAAGTTTACCGCTGATATAATATCTATTTCATTGCATATTGCATCAAATGGAAAGAAAACGTTCATATTATTGTACGTACGAAGCTTTTGAACAGGTTTTTAAGTGTTGTGAAAATAAAATCACTTTACATGCTAAATACTTTCGTGATTTACTAGTACACTCATGGCATATCAAACAAGCCAACTAGTAATTGTTCAGATAAACCCAGGCACAAATTTTGAGAAGTTCTTTTATAAATCGTCTAAAATCAGGTGAGTTTATGCATGAGAAGTGTTTTCTTTTCTTAAAAGTATGTGTGTGTTTTATTTTTGTTTTTTTACTGATTCATGTATCACCTAGTGATATATTCACGAATGAATTCGGTATATCGTAGAATTATGAGAATTATAATTTTATTAATCCATAGGTTGAAGACGTCATGAATATTGTTTATCGATGTCCTTTGGTTTGAAGTTTGAATAAAATACGAACTATATCCTTGAATTCTGTCCTCCAGGAGGAAATATTCCGTTCAATCTTAACGAAAATCAATCTTTCTTCTTATGAATACACTATTTCTTGTTTCGACCTTCTGCTCTGCTAAATTAAACTCTGTAAATATCTTAATCTCACCGGTTGATCTCCATGAACTGTTGCATCTTATGAGCTGAATAAATGTCTAATCCGACCTGGATTTACAATATTAGCAGTAGGATTATAAGACTTGAACCTGTAGTTAAAACCAATAACGAGTCAAGTCAATGTGCATGCACCCATTTTGTCAGCAGTCCCTCGCTTATATAATAGTCTATAATATTGACGTTGAAACTAGACGCAAATCAAGTGTAAAAGGAGTGCGAACCTATTTACGTTTCATTAGTTAATCATTGCTTTCATATAATAGCCAGGAAAGCAGCTCATATTGCACGGTCCGGTCAGTGTCTACCTCGTCAACACAAATTAGAACACTCTGTTGATTTCTGCTAAGCGCTGTGATCACCAGTGTAGTCACAGGAGCCAAGTCCATGAAGACACGTAATTCTTGCATTTCGTTAACTTCTCTTATTAACATCCCCAGCCACCTAAATCGCTCGTTAAGTCCTGTTTCTATAATTTTATTTCATATGCATTTGGCAAAACTGAATTCACCGCTGTAAATTGCTTATGTTTTCTCCATTTTCGCAAGATTCGACATTGATTCTTGCTGAGTGAACACTAAACAGATTCTTGTCTCAAATTCTAAAGACAGTGAAAGAAATAAGCCAACCAATATTAAGATTTACAGTACATTCTGATAGCTGAATGAGATACCCAATATGCAAAATATATTTTGGGGCATAACACAGAATTAATGTAATATAATTCTAAAATATAGTCGATATCAATAATTGATGGCAGCATTCGTTTTATTAAAATATCATCTTTATAAAATAATTATTCTGAGTATAAAATCATAGCTTACAGATCAATATTGACTTTACTATTAAATCAACCAGGTACCTTAGAGAAAATATGTCCTCACCAGAACAAGTTAGTCTATCCGTAATTTTACGTAAAAATAAAATATATTTCCATTATTCCACACCGATTAGCCAAAGGTAAATTGAAAGGGTTATGCTATTAAAGAACTGACAGAAGATAGCACTCACCTAGAGTTTATGAAAGTTAATGAGAAAATATTTTCGCTAGTGGTGAACGGGAAAATTCTTAGAATAATATAGAATAAATGTAAAGATAACTGTATGTGACAACTGTATGTAAGGACAAATTCATGTGACAACTGACTTTCCTGTAAAAAAATAGGCGTATTATGAATATGTATTTAAAAGACAAAATAACGTATATTTTGATAAAACAGTTAAATACATATTATAGCGTAATAAGTTCAGTGTGTTTCTGTATGTCAAGAAAGGTTGCTAAAAGATGCACCGTTAAAAATTTGTGATTTTATAAAAGAGATTCATAACTGAAATATCCTCAGATACTTTCATTCTATCTTGTAATATTCTTCACCAAAATA
Source organism: Ascarosepion bandense (assembly GCA_037127315.1). NCBI lineage: Eukaryota > Metazoa > Mollusca > Cephalopoda > Sepiida > Sepiidae > Ascarosepion > Ascarosepion bandense. The sequence continues at coordinate 2,299,231 of JBBBDQ010000253.1, forward strand.
AAATAAGCAATATATATATATATATATATATATATATATATATATATATATATATATATATTATCATTGTTTAAGATAAAAACAAACAAAATTTGAGCACTGTATTTAAAACTGCAGAAAAATTTTATATTTATTCACATGTTTATATAATTGAATTGCTGAGATTAGCCAAATTAACAAAAATTTAAATAAACCACATAATCAAAAATTCCAAAAATTCTCAAGCTAACGATCATTCTCACAGCAAGGAACAAAAGACAAATAAGCCACAAAATCTAGACTCATCTGGAATTAAATAAACAATTTCGTCGTACAAGAAGAAAATGGAAGCCGAGAACAAACATTTCCTTTAAGAACTGATTCAAAGCAAAAACTTTGTTTATTAACCTTATAATTCTTGATTTAATTTTTTGTTGGATTGCTTTTGTTGAAATAATTATTTTCTATTAAATTAATTATTTTTAGGTTTTATTCATTGTAAACTATGTTTATCCTGTTCAATATGATTTTGTCTCTCAGTTGATTTAGTAAATCTTATAACAGTTGCTTACACGGCCATATTTAAATTTGAATAACTCAAAATCATTGTTAATTTTACGTAAACATATAGCGGTGTTCCTGTTGGTGATTATAATGAGAGAATGACTGAATATTACACTTAATTCATTATGATTATTAGTTTATAAGGCATTCGTTTTAGAATAATCCAAGAAGTGCTGGTATATCTTTTATTAAACATTCTAACATTACAGTTCAATCCATCATCTCTAATTAATAAAAAGAAGAAACACATTATTTACTTAGATTATCTCAGAAGATAAAATTTACTTATTTAAAAAAAGCTTCGTACATGAAATCAAAATGTCCTCACGCTACAGACAATAAAATTTTGCGTTTGATGCAACTGGAATAAAATTGCACGATACATTCACAGATGAAAAGGCAATATCGGTCTTCAGCATTATTCGGTTATCCATTTACGAAAGCAAATTAGCAATGTTATGTGCTGTTTTTCACTGTCAATCATGACTGTAGTATACACTATGATTATCAAAATTCCCAAGATACTCTTTCTGCAATACGTACCCAAGAAACATCAAATAGCTTCATGTGATATTAAGTATTTCTGTCTTTCGTGTTCTTATTTTCTCCTAAACTCTCGTTACATAAAGGTTCGATTCATAGAATTGATAAATTCCATCTATAGATCCAAATTTCTGTTGTATAAAATACCTATTAAGGGGGAAATGATTGTTAAGCATTCACAAGCATAGCGGATAACTGAAATTACGAAAATATTAACGACCATTCTTTGTTTATTAAAAAAAAACATTTTTCAATATTTGCTTAGATTTGGAAGGCAAACTTTGTTAACTAAATTCGTTTTTCGATTTCAGTATCGCAATTCCCGTCCTCTGTTAAAGCTGTTCCCACATATTTAGGTTATTTATGCTTTAGATTTTGTTATCTTCAACTTATAGTTGGCATGAAGGGCTGTATATTGTATAACAACCACACATTCTGTCATCTTAATGTTTAGCGCTTTCTTCTAGATTTCTTCACTATATTCTGTAGGATTTCCTTTCTTTGTCTGCTACCGAAACATTCACCTGCATAGCTTCATATTTTAAATTTTTAAGTGTGTATCCACAATGTATCCTGGTCAGTCAGTTAAGTGCCATACGTGACACACGCTTGGGCGATCATGCTGTAGGTTGCCAACTGCTTTCTGTGGTAGACTTGTTGCCTGCCAAGGCTATAGAACACAATCTGTCCTGTTACTTAACCCATAACTGGAAGGAAGAGACGGATTAATACTTTTCGTAAGGTTATTTGCGCGTTAGTGAATGCAATGAATTCAACTGGAATTCGAACTCGGCTCCACGATTTCTCGTTCTGAGCCGATATCCACTGCAGCACAACGCATATCCTATCCTGGTAGTACTTGTAATTAATTGTTTTGGATCTGTAATAATTGTATGAGTGACCGTCTGACGATGCAAACGGCGGCGGACACAAAGAGAGCAGTGAACGTGCGCGACTAGACTGAGAGCGAGCTTCGTATTTATTTGCATAAGCGTATGACTCACCGGCTTAAAAGCTGAGAGTTTGCGAGGGTATGGTTAGTTTCAGTTTTTGTGAAAGTCAGACGTGTTGTTTGTTTCAGTGTCGACTGCGATGTTTGTCTATGAAGAAGCAGACGCAGAAAAGGAAGCAGAAGAAGAAGAAGAAGACTACGGAGAAGACGACAAAGAAGACAAAGACTACAGTAATTTCATAACAGAAAGATTACAGGATCATCATCGACAATTTTTTGTGGAGTTTTTGTGGCGAAACCCCAACGCATATTTGAAATGACCTGTTTGGTAAGAAGTAATACTGAACATGAAGGTTGGTTCAAAACAGTGTATTCGTGTAAGTAGCTGGCTATAACTGCGCAATTAACTGCCTAAATGCAGGTAACTATACAGTAAGAGGAAGAGTTCATTCCTCGTGGAAGGGCACTATAACATTAACTATATATTGTATTACATTTATAGTTTTTATAAAGCTGGTGGGAAGGAATATACTTCTTATACAACTCTATTTATTGAACTACGTTTTAATCCGTATACCGAAGTTTTGATGCCAGTATATATTCTGAATCATTCTCATAAACTTAACAAACATTTCAAAGTTATGTAGAGGTTACAACAATTTAGTGGCGAATGTTAACAAACGTTTTGCATTATCTATAAAACACTGCTACTATCCTTAAGATTTTGTTTCAAGCTTTATCATATATTGTTTAGGAAAGTATCGCATTGATTGTTCAAGTATTTAAAAAAAAACAGACCTTTTCTTCTTTCCAGTCTTAGGCTACTGCTCGCGTAACTCATCAGAACTGGGATGATATGTTTTGTTATATGGAACTTTCGTCTAATTCTCCTATGGAGTTTATATTTATCTGCGCCTAGTTACTTAAATAGTAATATATATATATATATATATATAAATGAGATTATAATTATACTCCTTATCGAAAACCTTCCTCGAAAGCTTTCGACGGAAGGAAAAATGATTTTAAAATTGGAAGAGTTTAGTACATGAATGTCAGTCAAAAGTTTTCGGACCAAGCTCAGCACGAAGGCCAAAGAAAAACTCCGATACGAGTAATCATCTAACAGAAAGTGCTCAATACAGAGATAGAGCGAAATAAATAGATAATACCTAATGAGCCAGACGAACCTAACTAGGTTTCACGTGAACGGATCGTCAGGAAAATAGGTGACGAAAGGACGACATATAAGAAGGAAACTAAGACAACCCACGTGACTTGTCTTACTTTCTTTCATATATGTAGTTTTTTCGTCTCCTGTTTAGCCAGCTTTCCCTAACGATCCATTTAATTGAAACCTAGGTAGGTTAGTCTGGCTGATTTAACCATTTTATCTGATTTACGCGATGTCAATAAATTTCTCTTTCATATTCAGCTCTTTTTCGTCGTATTGCAGTTTGGGATCAATTTCCGTAGATTCCATCTAACTTTACAAATCAGTTGGAGGTAGTTTAGCTGTGTTAATCAGCATACCTGAATTTATATTGAATTCATTCTTTCTTCGTCATGACTATATATATGTCTAGATGGTCTTGGAATAAAATGCTGTCAATTAGCTGATCATTCCCTGTGCACCATTTGACGAATTTTCTCAGCCGGAAATTGCCAACGATTTCATGAGACCACTTCTTGCTTAATTTGATATTAAGCTCTTTTAAGACGATTATATTTTCTTGCGACTTACATTGAGCCTTAGCATTGTCAAGCAAACATTAAAACGTATCAGGTTCTTCTTTTATTTTGTTATTTAACTGCATAGGGAATTATGTTGTAAGATGGATAAGTTGAAAGACTTTCATGACAATTTAATATGAATTATTTAAGACATTAGGAATATTTCTGAAAATTTTTAATTATCTTTTAATAGAGAATGGCCGCCGAAAGAATGAATGATATAAAACGTCTTTGAGTAACATGGGTTAATAATAATTTGGACATTTGTATGTTGCATGGAAACATTGTTAAATCCAGTTTCAGAATCTTCTGAAGCGATGTTCTGGAAATGCATTGTTGAGCAAAGCAATGATACGTATAATCTTATGGGTCCTCAAGAACACTCTGCCATACATCTACTGCTGCTTCAGTGCACATAGTACGCTTGTGACCTCTTCCAGGAAAATTGCCAACTGATCCAGTTTTCAAACCGGGTTATTAGTTCCGAATCATGTTACCTCTAGATGATGCGCTGATATTAAAATATTGATGGTTTTATTTTCTGAGATTGATTAATTGATCTTTCACCGAAATAGAAAATCTCAAAGAGTTTAACTCGTTGCTGGATATAATACAATAATTTAATCTTCAATGAACGCTCTATTACATTCAAAAGATCCCAAAAAACAAAAGAAAAAAAGACTAAAAACCAACAGCATAGGACTTTTCAGATACTTTTTTATATTTTAGTAGATACCTTATATAATACCGCATACTTACTCATTTTTCCTCTGTGCACACACACATATATATATGTAATCCTTTATTTTTCACTGATTACTTTTCTATTCTTTTCCCACCAAGTTTCACATACGACTAAAATATATATATTTAACATGTTTATTTCATGTTTTTATTTTCTAACAAGACCCATTGGTTTGTTGTTCAGGCACTTTTTGTCCTTATCATTATTTTGCAGATAATTTAACTTGCAATCTAATTGTGTCACAGAGTCTAACGAGAATTAATTCATATTTGTATGTCACCTGATAGTGTCGTATTTAAGAAGTTTGTTTTGTATTCTTAGCTAATATCGTGAATCTCATAATTAATACTCAGTTTTTGCAAAGCTTACATCAAATAAATCTACGTATATTCAGTTAACATATAATACTGAATTTGAGATGAGTTAGATTTATTTTTAATTTGAAGAGATATTATAGGTATACAAGAAAACGACTAGATCATCTTTATGTATACAGGCATCCATCGAGGAATGCACATAAAATTGATGTGTTTTGGATTAGTCAATTTTTTTACCAAGATCAGTACACACATAATTCTCGATTAATGTGGTAAAACATTTTTTTATAGTAACCGATTTATATATTAGACGCATAAATCGAGGAAATCTTATATAATATTTTGTACTAAAACACTGGACACATCACAGTGATGTTTCACATGTTCAAAACATTTAGTATGTTAAAATGAAGCAAATTTGGGAAACAGTGTGTAAAGTCATTTTTATCACAGTTTTATATCGGTTAGTCAATCATCATACGTAATACCCGATTCAGCGATCATCTCTCTAAAAAAAAGTAAAGTATCATTACTTTCTGCGGTAGACTAGTTAACAACCAAGAATATAGAACCAAATCTGTCTTGCTATTTAACCCATATTTGGAAGGAGATGAAATTGTAATTTACCTAAGGATATTTTTCTGTAAGTGAATGAAACAAGTTCGATTGGAAATCGAATCAGCTTTCCAATGTCTCATTCCAAAGCGATATCCATTAAATCAGAACGCACAGATTTATATATGGTGGAAAATGGAAACGAAATATACTTATTAAAATATGATAATTCTCAAATAAGTTCCCATATCGAATTCTTTTAAATTACGTCTATGTAGATACTATCTATAAATTCATACATTTATCACAACTGTTTTAATAAGAAACCGTAAAATAGTTTTTTTTTCCGTGTAAACGGAGTGTAGTACTCGTGATAAAAGATGTTAATAAGTAAATAAACATTATGAAGAACATTTGAATTTTAATTTAATATCCCTTATTGTTGTATGTATGAATGTGCGGAAATTAAATTTGTTATTGAACTTTAATTAAACTTTCATTTCAAAGTTCATGAAAGATTGAATTAATTTATTAAAATAGTTCTTTATAAACATAACAGAAATAAATTTCTCTAATCTAAATATTCCTGGTTATTAAATATATGTATACTCTTTTGATTGAGATTTAATTTTGAATGGAAAATGATGCCATGTGAAGTTAAAAATAATTTACTTTGTGTATTTAGAAATTAAATATGAATTGAGACAATTTCTACAAATGAGACTGCCAAATAAACAATAGAAAGAAATAAAAATTGCATGATCCTCTTGTTGTTAATGTTATTTCACTTGATGGTCAATTTGTGAATACATCTCTAGACAATTTAGTGGAATTTCGTTTCTCGTTTTAAAAGGTTTCACCAGTGAGCGAGCTTGAAGGCCGTGTTTTCTTAGACACGTATTCACTGATTTCAAACACTCGAGGCATATAAGATATCTTTTCTGTGAATGTATATAATATGTAAATTTGCCAATGAATAGTGTTTTATGAATACATTGGCTTTATGCACTAATTGAATCGGGTATGAGAATTTGGAATTTACGTAATTTTCATGCGCACTTTAAAAAGAATGCATCGGTTACGTAAAAGCAGTGATGAGGAAAGATTTAGTCACCAAATAGAAAAAAACTAAATCTATCACATGATAATAATAGCTGCTATTTCCATTCTTGTCAACTTTTGTTTATAGACAGACACATAGCAAACGGCAAAATAAATATTTACACTGAGCTAGGACTAAACATTCAAGTTTTGTTAGCACCACTTAGAAAACTAAAATAATGCCTGAAATAGTTTCACATGAACTTGCCAAATCATGTTATGATTATCAATCCAACAATAGTTTTCGTTCGCAATATCATTTGGAAGGTAAGCCATTGAAACTATCCTTTCTGAATAAACGATTTAAAAGCTTGAGAGCTATTCAGTCACGCGTAGCGTGTATTCGGACAAATATCTAGTGGAAGGCATACCTCTTGTTTTTTGCCATGGTATAATAGTCTATTTCACAAGAAAATCTTTCACATATTTTTTATTATCAATATTCAAAAACACTTTCAAGTGATAAACTACGTCAATCATCTCACTTCTGAATTATTTCTTGTTTCATTTATAGTATTTACTTATTTTAAACTATTCTCCTCATCTCTTTTGTCAGGTTTACAATGTGTCAATCGTGGTACGCGTCATATTTCATCAGATGTTAAGAATCTCGATCCTAACCCTCATCACTATCATTCCCTTTCCATATGCGATGTCATTTTTTTAGACATGTAAATATCTTCCTTTAAATTAACTCGCTGGCTTATTTGTTCACCACCGGTATAGCCTGTAATTGAACTCACAATTCTTTGGGGTAAATTACTAGAACTAACCAACATCTACCTCCACTGGGCCATCTGTCCTTAAATCATGAACATGTGAATCTCTGGGACTTAAAAACCTAATGACTCAGTAATACTGTTTTACCAGATGTTATATTGAAATCTGTGATAGTAATCATTTTTCTAGCATTCCGTATTACTGGTTCCATATTGCATTCACTAGGTTTATAAGTCCCAAAGTTTCACATGACATCGTTAAGGATACATGGTTCAGTCGATATAAACGCTGGTTATTTCAACTGATATGACACAAAGAATTAAATACCATGCGATAGCAGGACATAAATGATTATCTTACTCTAAAAATCTCGGCAAGTACATCTTTTTTTTCGTTTTACAATAGCCTATTATATTGCTAGAGAACAAATTACCAAGGAAAATAAATGATTAAAAAAGTGTTTCGTTACAAATTATGATATCGTTTTTAACGCGACGTGACGGATTATCAATAGTGTTCTCAGCTTAATAGTACACTCTGTAATATTAGGGAAATTAGAAATTGGAGATAGAAATATCCATCGGTTAAAATTTTAAAAGTCTGGGAAGTGTTTTAACAGTGGACAAAAATACATCACCGAAATCCGAAAACGCATCATGACAGCGTAATATTACTTCCAAAAGCTTAGAAAAATATTAAGAAACAAGAAAATTTAATTACAAAGTCCATCAAACTGTTATGTAGAGTCATTGCTCTTACATAGCTGTGAATGCTGCATTAAGAAGAGAAGTGAAATATCTGAAATGTGGTTCTGCAGGAAAATACTAAAATTATCATGAAATGAACATATAAACAACGAACAACGACAAGGATGTGAAAAAGTTAATGCTAATAGGACTTATCGAAAACAAGAGATATATAAACAACATATCAGTTACGCATCTAGCTTGTGCAAAGGAATGGAAAGACGAGGATTCGTAGAGGTGAAAAATTAACAAACAATTACTAATAATTGCAAATGACATAACATTTTTGAGAGTCATGATTGCCAATATTAGTAATGACCACAGAACAAAGAACAAGAAAGTGATAATAGATCAGTATTATATAAGAATAGTTTTTGTGCAAAATCTCTTTGTACAATGAAAAAAATGTTTCTGATTCAGTGGTTAATGTAAGACATAAAATTAAAAATTCAGTTTCTAAAATTTTAAAGAAATGTTTAATGCTTTTAATAACGTTCTTATTGATATATTGCTATCATAGTATATCTAATATTATAAAAGAAAATTGGTTTTAAACTGTAATGAGTTCGCATAAATTGAGGTCAAATGAAATCATTGACAGTTCGTTTTGTTTTCACAATTCTCTTCTTTGAATTACTGAGGACAAATAATAAATAACACTTGTAGAACGAATTTACAAAAAAGAAACTAAGAAACTTAATTAATTAAAAAAAAAACAAATGCTGGGAAGATTAATGTAGAATACTCTACTGAAAAGGTTTCGCTCTCAGGATTATAACAAACATCATTTCTTATAAAATGTTTTAGCAGAGAATTACTGCTAATAAATAAACGACACTGATGTTAATTACTGCTAATAAATAGAGACAATGATGCAGCTTCAGATAAACTGTGCCTACTTCAAGGGCAAACTGTATTATTTCACACTTAATAATAACAGAAGAGAAATATTCTTTTATGATGTTTTTATTCATCAGTTTTTAAACGTTTATCAACATTTTGCGGATTATTTAAAATCAAAAAAATTACAATCTTTAGATCTTAAGAACACCTTAGATCTAAAATATGGTATATTGACACAAGTCTTAATAATTAAACCTCATCACGGGTGAATACATACCTTTTCTAAGTGTCCTTTTCTGCAATTCAATATAACTTACCTAATAGGAAATTCAAAGCGCGTCTCAAATTAACAATTGTGAAATTTCCTAAATAAAACCATGTTCCCTTTCAAGCATGTATCAACTAGTATTCCAAAGCGTTCAGCCACCTAGGTAATGATGATGTTGCTAAACTTACAGGGATCGCTGTTTCAACGTCATATGCCCATAAGATATTCCCCTCTGTCATAGGTCACTATCAGATATTCATTGCCATTGTGAATTGTTCAGAAATATCACAGCTATTTGATGACAATGATACAATTAAATGAAGATCTTTTGAATCTAGTATTAGATAAGAAAGTATTTTTATAAATCACTGAATTCCACTATTGAATTTTTGCATGGCAACCATCATCCCTAAGTTTACAAAAGATATATAGAAACGTTCATCATCATAGGATTCAAACTTTATTGACATGCGTAGTATTTTCATTTTTATGAAGTTTTCTTTGTTTTTCGTTCTTTTATCTAAATGTGTCTTCTCCATTTACGCCTTTTCAAATGCGTCTCATTATCTGCGTGAGTGTATACGTAGGAGAAATGGAATCAAGTTGGAATAATAACTTATCTTGAAACGTTTTCATCGACATGATGTGTAAACTCACACTAAGCCTATGAATTATATTTACTGGCATAATTATGGTGCTTCAGTTTCAATTCTGGGAATAAATCACACAAATCCACCATTCTATCTTTCATTTCAGTATATTTGTTAAATAATTATATTGACGCTTTTAATATCTAAAAGTAAATCCAGATCTCACAAAAATGGGATGACTTCAAATTTGTGTCATGTTTATAAATCTAAAATTATTTTCACAAGAAATTATTCTCTTTTTATTTCAACTCTCGTTTAATTTATTTGTTTCTACATTCACTACTTATACCAATATATCCTTCTATTAACTATTCTACATACATATTTAGGGCTTTTACAGGAATATGTATTGTTGGCAAAATATCGCATTAGATTTGAAATATTTTAGTTGATTATTAGATTTCATCATCGATTTTGGAAGAAATAAACATATACAAAATTATGACAGTTTCTTTTCTGAACCTTATTCATTTTAAAAATAGATGTATTGTTTATATGAATGTCAAGTCGCCTGTCTGTTAACATACTCTTCCTTTATATTTCCGAGTGGAAGATTTACAGGAAACATGATAATCAAAAACAGTTTTGTTTCAATGAAAATATTTGGATTAATGCATTATGTCCACGCCAATACCATTTTATTGCTATCTACCGCAAAAAAAGAAATCTGTTTGACAATGTATTGACAAAAGTGAAATATAAATATTTTATGAAGGAAAATAATTGGCGATTTATATTTATATGATAAAATAATGTTAAAGATAGATACACTATTGGAAATGTTGGTTGCTGGGAGATAGAATTTGAACGAATTGAGAAGCGATAATAATTATTTTAAAACAAATGTTCAACTCGACAATCAGATGCCCCAGATAAAAGTTGATCCTTTTATGGTATTCAATAGAAATAAAAATAATTATATTCTACTATTGTATCTAAAACACTGGCAGAGTATTTCAACTAAGAGTAATAGATATTGAATTAGATGCCAACTACTTTAGAGTTCTGAGTTTGATTCTCGTAGATTATTAAATACTTGCGGTGTTGTTAAAAAATAAACTCGAATTTGTACATGACATTGGAGGCCAAACCGAGATTTGCGAGCTACATGGGACTCATAATTTTGAATATGCGTGTCGTTGAAATATGTTAGCTGTGATCCTTTTTGTTAATTACATTTAATATGAAACTTAAGCAACTCCAAATCTTACAATTTTTTTACTGGTCATTAACTTAGACTGCTTTTAAAGTAAAACTTACGTTTAATGTGTATGCAAGATAAACATGTGTGTAAATCATGTTTAAACCTTTTGTTTCTCAAGTGTATGGAATTCATCTGACGCATCTCTTAAACCATATTTTGCCTCTAGTGCTAAAAACAATGAAGAAATGTAGAGCTATTGGCCCTTAAAAATACTGTTACTTACTTGGTGAGTATATATAACTATATATCATTTCCAATAAGTAATCATTTATTTAAAAAAGGCCAGAATTTTATGGCATGCAAGCAAGTCTAATGTAAAAAATTAGAAAAAGTTCCTCGTTCCCCACATGGAATCATTTGCCACATTGTTAGTGTTAAATAATATATACCGTCATTGTTGCTTGAATGTTTTAATGTTTTGTAACATATATTTTCCTAGTACGTCTTTTTTATTACTTTAAAGAATAAGATATATTTTAATTTTGGGAGCATTATTGTATTGCTTGGGGGCAGATGATTAAAAAAGAATTCCCACAGAAGATATTCGACTCATTTTAACAAATCGAGACCAAAGACGTAATTACCTTTTAAGAAATTATGGTTTTCTGCTTAAACGAATCTCCAAAATATAACATATATCAACGAAACTTAAACGGGTTAAAATATGTTTAATTCGTAAAAATAGTTTCAATTAAATTAGAACAGAAGAAAGAAAATGAAAAACAATATTCATTTTGTATAATTATACAAAATGTGTTACAAAGTCAAGAGGAATGAATGTTTGTATTCAATTTTATAATTAAAACTAACTAGTCATAATCACAAGCCCAAACACAACATAATATCTCTTACTCGAAAACATCGCATTCATACATAACGTAGAATCACCCACCTTCCGACAGACGCAGTCGGATTCTTACTAACATCTGTGCACACTTCTCATGGATGTGATATTCTTAATTACAGAATTTACGTTCACTCTACGATTGCTGACATATTTGATATAGAAAAGGGATGCGAAACGTATGCTGACGAATCTGAAAGTATGGCATAACAAGACAGCCTTCAGCTGTGCGGAGGCAACAGATCTCAGAAACTAAATTGTGGGACTTGCCTCTACAAAAGAGATTAACAAGAGCGTTACTAATATCATTAGTATGGCACACGGACTTGGAATTTCGGAGAACCGATAAAAGTGAATTGGGTTTATATACAAGGAAAATTAATTCAGCTTTAAAAAATTCTATCAGGTTCACAGACTAACTGCAAACTCAGCCTACTACCGTACCTCCAACCAATCCATTTCCAATACGAGATCGGGATGGAATAGGATCTCCAGAGGTCCTAAATATGAAACACAGTTTCATGCACCCAAAAGACTTATCACTGTTGATCTTGGCCCTTGTCACTGTCTTGTGCACTCTGAGCCGCATCCAACAATCTCATCTCTGCTTCACACATAACCCGAAAAGTCATCTGATTAGCAGCTCAGATCCAGAATAAAGTTTTCTACTGATTGTTTAATATCGTCAAAGTGCAAGATATACTGATGACATCGCCGATGTTTGGCTCCTTGTGTAATAAAGTGATTAAACCTATCGTGATGTATTGATATATAGAACACTGCTATATTCGATCGTTGTAAATCAGTTCCCACAAAGAACAGAAACTGGTGAATGCCTCAAGACAATTCGTAAGGAAAGCCATCTAATCACGGAGCTTTGTCTCGGCCAACCAGCTTAAGCGATTCCCAGATTTCTATGTGTTTGGAACCTCGCACCCAAAAGCTTCGTCCACCTCAAGGAGGAGAAAGGCAGACAAATAGGCACCGGATGAAGCATTGCTCAGACCGGTTTCAAAGGTAAACAAATCATGAATGTAATCATTGTAATCCTTATATATGATCGAATTTGTCAGGGTCAGCTTTTACAAAAATGTGACTTACGCGATACGTCTATTAGATGCAGTTCATATATCCAATGAGTGCAATTCAGCGACCATTTTTGATGCTCGAGAGAAATTATTTTTGATCTAAACATATCAATGTTTGATCCTTACTTTTAATCAATGAGTACAACTTTACCCTAGATAAGGTAACTTCTAAAGGTTTTTTATTGCCCGGCCTAGTTTTCTTCTCATGCCGCATGATATGCTGATTTAACTAAATTGTGTCGACAACTATAACCAGCAGGAAACAATATATATTTTCCATATATTCTCAACAACTGAATCTTAATTTTCACTATAGCATTATTAACAGCTAGACCTGGTAATCTCGTAGATCATAAATAATGCATTTAATTTGCAGTAGCCAGCTATACTAACCTTGGGTTTATCCCAGTTTGCTCGAAAGTTGACTAGAGTATGATATGAGTAAAGTATAGAATAAATCAGGGAAAAAAATTAAAAGCCCTTAATAAACGCACTTAACTAACACGCGATCGAGTTTACTGGAACGGACCGTCAAATCAAGCTGTTGGTGTCGAGACTACACCGTTGCGTTGCTCATTAGGATGTTTAGCAACGAGACCAATCTTGCCGGTTAAGCATATCATCTCAATTTACAGTGGGTAATCTTACTTATCATAAAATTGATATCAGAACATTTCGGCATGAGGATAAAGATGAAAAAATAAAATAAAAAATGGTTCTAACGATTATGCATATTTATTAATCTGAGTATCTTATGAATAAGCAATTTGAATTTGTATATAAATATTATGTAGCAAAAATGTAGCAGCTGGAGAGCCTTTATATTCTGAGAGTTATCATACTAAATTCTGGTTTTCAACTGGTTTGAAAACCACTAATACGTGCCTTCTTACTGCCTGTCGCATGTGAAGAAATATTATTACTGCCTGTCACATGTGAAGAAATATTATATCCTGTCACATCCTGTGATGAAAATGAATTTGAGCGGTTTACCAATTATTAAAACATTTAATAGACTACCTCGAATGCCCGTGAGAGTTATTGCTTCAGTATATACAAAAAAGTCAACGATCATAGATGCAAACATTTTCAGATATATAGATCAAAATAAACATGGCGCCACATAAAATAACTTGTCCACTTATATTACTACTACTACTACTACTACTAATAATAATAATAATAATAGTAATAATAATAATAATAATAACTAGCAAGCATTTTTGGTACCGTTTGTTATATTAATATTCATTAGAATATACTGTAAGAGCTAGATATTCTTAAATGAAAATCTGTGATTTTAGTATCATTTTAGAAGACACAGTGTTGCTAATATTAAATTCGATGCCTAATTCATTACTTACCTTTCAAATTAGTATCCTCAGTTTAGAGTTACTTACAAGTGTTATTGTGATACTCTCTAAGTAATTAATAACAGCATAATTAAAAAATAGTCAAAATAGTTATAAAATAGGCAGAATGATTTTAACAAAAGTAACCCCAGAAAAATATTCCTTATTTATTCTATACACGGATATATTAATTCAATAAGAATATTAATATCATCATCTCAAGGTTATACTACTTCCAACCAAATTTGAAACATGTACACCATTCCAAACATTTGAATAGTATTATAAATTATGTGAAAGCGAGCAAAATGTAATGATAGAAATAGAGAGAAAAAAAATATAAAAGCATATTTTGAGACATTTGACAAACATCTTTGTTTCTATACTTGAGCAGCTAATTTTGTCTTCGGATGAAATAAGACTAAACTGTAATAATTCCCTACTGCAGAAAAAGATGGAGATTTTTTGAACTCACATGCGAAAATATGTTGTTGGAATTAAGCTAATTTTGCACTCAACCACTTGCATCGGTGTTTCTCTTTTCATCGTTTAAAAGAAGCTGCCACAACTATTCTCTGTAGAAGCTTTGTAAATCGCATCATTGTTATTATTATCTCTACTTTCAGGAAGTAAATGCCTATTGATTTTTATAATGCGGGGATCAGAAAAACAAGTTAAATTTTATTTTCGTTTGAATGAACGTATTTTGAAAATGAATAATAACACAAACACAGAAACGTAAAAAGTTAACGAATAAAGTTGAAATTATCAGGAAAATACATTTTCATATTCATTTAATAGTAAAAAATTGAAATAAGTTCTGCTTGCGTTGTTAATTTCTCATTTAATACCAAAAGATATACATTTTCAAGGTTTCAAGAGAGATAAAACTAGAATTTACAGTAATTATATAAACGAAAATAAAGCAGGATTTTCTTACCTGTAATGTGAGAGGATGTGCGTTGTGGTCCAGTGGATATCGGCTCGGAATGAGAAACCGGGGAGCCGAGTTCCAATTCCAGTTGAATCTATTGTATTCACTTACGCGCAAATACCCTTAGGGAAGGTATTAATCCGTCTCTTCCTTCTAGTTATGGGCCAAATAGCAGGACATATTGGGTTCTATAGCCTTGGTCGGCAACCAGTCTACTTCAGAAAGCAATAGCAACCTACTGCGGGATAATCTTCTGCCCAGTCAGTCATGTCTCTTTCGAGACATGATCGCCCAAGCGTGTATCACGTATGGCACTTAACTGACTGAATGTCAGAGATATAAAGATTCCTCATTTATTTGTATGACAGAATAATTTATTATTGTGTGAACTTTCATGAATTATTCTGAGGGTTTGAAAAGTGAGATGCTATGAAATAGAAATTAAATGACAAAAAAAAATACCACAGATCAACTGAGTGTCAAATTCATTCCTATCATTGTAATGAGGAAACTTTTGAATTTTGCACTAATCTAGAAATTAATTCTTGGAATAGTTTTCGGAGTTATTCGTCTTATCGAATCTCTCGAGCAACAGCTGGAACTGGCAAAGTGAATAGATCGAACTGAAATCGAAAACTGGCCAGAAAAAAGGCAGGAAATAAATGTAAAAAAATAAGTAATCAACTCGAGATAAAAGATAGCATAACAAAGACAAAGTTTGACAAGTAGCTCACAAGAGACTTATAAGAAAACAATAACACGGGTGGTATTAGCTACTTGTTGGATTGAAGCCAGTGAGAAGACTTACGGCAATGCAAGATGGCGAAGAAAACATTGGCAGTATTTCTAACTAATTTGATGAGAAAACATTCAGAGTCTGTCGTTTTCTGCACTGCTCAAAATAAACTTAAATATAATTCTCATAATTCATTTCAATACGTTTTCTAATATTTTAACATTTGTACTTTCTTTTTACATATATATATTTTATATTACATTTGAAAGCTCTTTCAGGTAAAGATTATGATGGCTGTGAATTTCAATTAATTTGATTTTACTTTTCTCATCACAGTAATCTTCAAATATGTCAACTGAAATGTTACCCTCTGCTTAACACTTTGAGTTTTTTATTGCTTAGATTATATCCTCCGAAATAGTATTTGTAAGTTCCCGATCTATGACGCTCAATGATCACCGTTTAATAATATTGCCGATTAGACTTTCATGATATTTAGTGAAAGAACTAGATATAATTTTTTAAAATACGTATTATCTTAGCAAACGTTGTTTTATAAGTAAAAAATGTTAATGAAATAAGACATATTTTTGATTTTTGTATGATTTTAAATTATTTTAAATATAAACAAAGCTGTTATCAACTAACCACCATAGACAATCGCATCTACCTCCCATTAGCATGGGACAGGGTAGCCTCCCAGAGAGTAAAATACTACGCCTCCTTGGCTTACACTCTCGGCGGACCTCAAATGGAATGACTATATTGAATCCATTGCCAAATCTGCTGCTATGAAAGTCGGCTCCCTGTGCAGGGCCCGGAAATTTTTCCCACCTGAAACTATTCTGCACATATACAAATCTACCATCCGCCCGTGTATTGAATATTGCTGCCATATCTGGTCGGGTGCCCCTGCTGCTCTCCTTGGGCTTCTTGACAAAATACAAAGGAGGATCTGTAACGTGGTTGATACTGACTTGGCAGACCGGCTGCAGACGCTCTCACACCGGCGTGATGTAGCTTCCCTGTGCCTCTTCTACAAGTACTTTCATGGCTTCTGCTCCGATGAGCTTAGATCACTGGTGCCGCCTAAGCACGAATTTACACGAGATACTAGATTAGCAACTAGGTCCCACCCTTTTACAGTTAAACAAATAAGATGTAACCGTAAATTCTACTCCAACAGCTTCTTTTCTCGCGCTTCCCGCCTGTGGAACTGCCTTCCACAAGTCTGCTTTCCCGACAGTTACAATCTCCAGGTGTTTATATGTAGGGTAAATAGACACCTCCTATCACACTAACTCCCAACTATTGTCACAACACTCTCATCTACCCAACCCTCATTCTCGGTATCCTCACCCGCCTATCACCCACCCTCTGTTATTTCCTATATTTAATCAGCCTTTCTCCACTCTACGTAGCCCCCTGCACAGTAGTGGCAGTGACATGCCTTGCTCGGGGTGAAACGCTTATGAAAAAAAAAACAAAAATCTTCACTTTCTCTCCGCCCATGTATCTGTCATTGCACCTGCTTTCTCAGCTTTCTATTGTTCCTTTCTAACTAGCTTGTACTCCTCACTCTTTTCTAATTAACCTTTCTACATTTATGTAACCCCCTGCACATCAGTGGCGTTTCTGCCTTGCTCGGGGTGAAATGATTAAAAAAAAAAAAAAAAAAAGATATTGATAAATATGTTGCTTTTGACACTTTATAAATTTTGTTTTAAGTAGGCATTTTTGCATAGTACTAGCACTTATACATCATGTACTACTAAACAAAGATTCGTTCGCCAAGATGTTCAATAAGTTTCTCAACTGAGACAGCGTCCTTTTCATCACAGTGCACGTTTTCGGCATTATCGAAAAAAAATGATTTCTATTCTATTGGATAAGAAAGAAAATCGTATTGAAGCAATTCTAACAATGAATTCTTTGTAATTCATTATCGCCTTGATTCATCCATTTTTAAGTTTTCCAGAGTGACAGTATTCATCTTCAAACGCATGTTTTATTGTTCCGTATATATTTTGCTCCCTTTGTTTAAGAAGTTGCAATTTCAACGAATTATGAGATGAGTCCAGATTTTCACATAATATCTAATTTAAAACGTAAACTAAAGGAATTTATTTTCCCTGTTCTTCCGGATGGATGGGTTTTACAAGCCAATGTTTAACATTCAACTCCAAAGAAAATATTGATTGGTTATATATATATATATATATATATATATATATATATATATATATATATGTTATGTCTTGAAGGCTGTCACAATGCGTTGAGTAAAATAAAGAAAGGTAAAGAAGTGTATGGGTATTACCTATTTATTAAGCATTAATATTTCGAGATCAAAATCACATATTCAGAATGGCAGAGAATTTTTTGTCTGTTCGGGTGTCATCACGGCATTTCCAAGAATGGCTATAATGGCTGGCTGTCTGTTGCTGCTGTATAAGTGTGTGTGTGTGTGTGTGTGTGTGTGTGTGTGTGTGTGTTCTCTAGTTAGTCTGCTATTAGTCTGCTTGTATGTGTGGTTTATCTTAGGGCGATCTGGCTGTTTCCTTGACGCTTTGACCGGGCTGAAGAGGGTCACTTTCATTAGTGTTGTTTTATGTATCTGATTTTTCTGGTGGTGTGTGCGTGTCCGTGACTGTGTCATGTGTGCGTGTCTATGTGCGCGTAGTTATTGTGATTTATTCTACTTTATTTTTATGTTTCTGTGTGTGTGTGCGCGCGCGTGTGTGTGTGTGCTTTCCGGTGTGCGGTGTGTTATAGGCACCTCCACTATTTTCTCGAAATATTGATGCTTAATAAATAGGTAGTAGCCAAACATTTCTTTACATTCTTTTATTTTACTCAACGCATTGTGACAGCCTTCAAGACATAACGCTTATAACTACTTTACACAATGCTTCAAGCAAATTACAAAATTTTACTATATATATATATATATATATGTCTGTGTTTTGCGGGGTATATATACATATATATATATATGTGTGTGTGTGTGTGTGTGTGTGTGTGTGTGTGTGTGTGTGTGTGTGTAGAATAAAAGCTGTGATATGCCGTACGTTTCGTCTATAGCAATTTCTCTCGTTGGAACAATCCGATTTCTTTTTCTTATATATATATCTATATATATCTAAACTTCTTTATAAATGGAACTTTGTCTTTTATTTTAGTTTTTGCTTCGGGTTTTCCTCTAAGTAGGTATAATTGTAGTTCTTTGTCTCAGCCATGATACCATGTAAACAGAGGACTTATATAACCTTCAAAATTCAGTTTACGACAAAAAAATCTTATTTGATATCGATACCAGGAAATCAAAATTTGACTTACATGCATTCATTTTTCTTTCAGTCTACAGTTTCGCTTTCACTGGAAACAACTATTGCTTAGTCTGTCGTGCCAACGTCCAAAGAGTCTGAGTTCCAGGACCAAGTATTAGTTTTAACGCTTTCAGTACACCCGAGCAAAGCCGGGCTATACTGCTGTTATATATATATATATATATATATATATATATATATATATATATATTCAAGCATGTTTGTATATGTATATATCTATCTATATATATAGTCATCCTCACACACACACACACACACACACACACACACACACACTCACACACACACACACACACATGTAGTAGTGCAAAATCTCGTGATATTAAAATGAAGGTAATTCAACTGTTTTCTTTGAACTTTTCCGTATGCATGTTAGTCTGTTTTAGCATAATTTCCATCAGTAAAGGTGAAAGCGGGAAAAATCCGGGGCACAAATTGATGTATGGTAGTACTGGATGGCGGCGCTCTCGAGAACTTTTCTTCTGAATAAATTGTTTTCTCTTTATATTAGTGTGGCATTTTTAAATGCCACATAAATGAAAAGAAATGCTGATGCAAACTCGTGAAGGTATCTAATCATATTTTTCCCCCGTATGCCCACAAATTTCTAAAAACATCAGTCCCTGAATTAGAGGAGAAACAACGTGTACTCTTCCAAAGGACATATATTGCGGGAAATACTCTTTATAAATATAACAAAAATTATAAAACATCATGGTATTTTACAATAACAAGAAGCACGTCCAAAAATTACACACTAAACTTAAAAAAAAAACTAATTAACATGTAGTCCAGAATCGGCAAAAAAGATTTATTTAATAATTTATCCAAATTCCATCTCTGAGATACGCAACTAGAATCCCTAAGCTACGTTCAAAATTTTACCACCGGATTACAATAGTATGATATGGAAGATTTTATCATCAAAACCCATCAAAACAACGATTCGGAATTCACCAAAGTGTATATCCAAGATATACTCACAGCTACATACAAAACAACAAACCACATCTCAATTCCTCGCAGATATTTAACAGTCCTGCAGAAATTTAAAAAAAAAACAACAAAGATATACATATATCTTCTTCTGACAAAGGTGGGAGATTTGTAATCAGGGACGAACACATATACCAACAAAAAATGAAAGACCTCATGATGATGATAACATATACGAGAAAGTTAACAAAACAACATCACAAAAGAAACACAAAAATTTATAAACAATACCAAGAAATTATTAAAAACAGAAGAATCCTCTTGGCGATAGCTTATCACATACCATCCAAAAACACCCACAATATACGGTCTATCAAAAACACATAAACGAAATATACCAATGAGACCTATCATATCCGGAATAGGCAGTGTCTCACATAAAATAGCTGGTAAATTATGGAAAATCTTAACACCACTTACGGCCCAATATGTCCGTCACATATAAAAAACTGGTGAACTTTTGAATAAACTAAAAAACAGACATAAAAAACAAACACATGGCAAGCCTAGACATAAAATTATTATACACAAATGTTCCTATAGATAAATGCTTAAATCAGTTAAAAACACACTTAACAAAAACAAAAATAAAATTACCTCTACCTACACAGAAAATCATAAAATTCTGTGATCTAATTACTAAGTCATGTTTCTTCACTTTTAATGACCATTTCTATAGACAAAAATTTGTTTTACCTATGGGATCGCCTCTCAGTGTTGTTCTGGCTTGTCTATTTTTAGAATTTCTGGAAAGAGATTGTTTCAGAAACAATTCACCACCAAATTCCTCATATTTTAGATATAGAGACAACTCCCTTCTAATCTATCCAGAAACTACTAACATAGCAGACTTTGTCAACAAAGTCAATAACATTGAACCTACTATAAATTTTAACATTCAAAACTGAGTCTAATCATACTCTTCCTTTCCTAGATATCATATTACATAAAATAACAACAAACTCGATTTTGACGTCTACAGAAAACAACCTGAAAAATTTCTACTCCAGCCACTCTTCCAAAATCAGATCTGGTATTATCATTGGTTTCTTTTTAAGAGCACTAAGAATATACAGCATCCAATATTTAACAAAAGGATAAAAATACATAGTAAACACATTCAGAAACTTGCATTACCCATATCAATTTATTCACAACACAAAAAGAAAGGCACATAATATATACAACCACAACCAAAAAAAAAAACACTGTTAACAATAATAATCTAAACAATAATAAATACATAATACTACCAACCAACTCCATTGCATCTAATATCCAAAACAATCTATCTCATATAAAAAACACACGCATAATAACAACTACCTCGAAAATTATTATGGACATTATCAGATCTAAAACTAACCGAAACCAAATTGATGAACAAGCAGGTGTATACAGAATAAATTGCCGGGATTGTTCCTCCATGTACATCGGAGAGACAAGTAGAAATCTAAAAAAACGTATACATGAATACAAAAGAATATCACTAATAATAATCTAACAAATACATTAGTGATTCACAGAAATAAAATCAACCACAATTTCGACGTTAAAAATGTCACACTAATAGAAATAGTAAACAATTTCTTCAGAAGAAATGTTCTCAAGAGCGCCGCAATCCAGTACTACCAAAACATCAATTTGCACCCTGGATTTTCCCAGTCTCACCTTTACTGATGGAAATTGTACTAAAACAGACTAACATACATAGTGAAAAGTTCAAAGAAATGAATTCCCTTCATTTTAATATCTCGTGACTTTGCACTACACATGAAGAAATTCTAAAATATAAAATATTCTGTTAATTATTTGAAAGGATTTGTGAGCATCTTTGTAGTTGCCAACACTGTTTGTTTATAGATACGTAATTTAGAATAAAGTTCATTTCGTTTTTTGCCTTGTCCATCACAGGACGAAATGCGTAAGCGATTTAAAATACAATTTTCCTCTTGTTTTTATTTTGTTTAACTATATATATATATATATATGTGTGTGTGTGTGTGTGTGTGTGTGTGTGTGTGTGTGTGTGTGTGTGTGTGATACGTTGCACATTGTTCAAAATATTTTTAATATTAACTTGTTGGAATCAATCTCGGTTAAAATTTAAGTTTTAATAAGAAAATTGTTAGACAAGTTTTCTCTGAAATCTGTGTCATTGACGGACATAAAATAACCATAAATAATACAAATAATAAGTAATTTAAAATCTAATAACGAGTAATTAAAATAATTAAAAGTAAAATTAAAATAATAATAATTAAAACAATTAAAAGAACTAAAATATTTGAAGTAAGTAAAATAATAAGAATAATAATTAATTAAAATAATAATGAGTTATTAAAATAATGAATAATAATAATAAGTCATTAGAACAAAAATAATAATCAGTAATAAAATAATAATTACTTATTAATAAGCCGAATATTATTAGGAAGATACTATACATTACATACAATATTAAATATTCTAAAAATAATATTGACACAATATAGTACCATGGAGTAATTGTTGTCTATTTAGACTAAAACAAAAATGACGGTGACATTTTATTTTAACAGCTATATATACATAATGCCACAAATACATATTGAAATACTAAAGAATGAAAGTATTCAATAAATAACCAATTGCATCAACCACGGACTATAGATGACTTCGGAAATTTCTGCATTTTTCTAGACTCTCAACTTGCAGTAGACATCTGTGTTAATTTTGAGAATACGTGGGATTATAAATGATGGCATGACACATACGTAATCACCATTAGATCTATCCAATTCTTGATAAACCCTCTGCACTTTCCTCGGATTTACAGCGACATATTCTGATGCGAATGCCAAGCATTATAACCTGGAGTTTCTTAATTACTGGTAGAGTTAATCGAGTCATAGTTCACATTATTTCGCGCATGATGCCCAACTGATCTGCATTTGGTTTGCACAATCGAAATCATAACATGACAATGTGCATGCGAGATATCAAAAATATTAAATAGCGACAATTTACCTATCGGGACTCGTAACATGAAAACAAATAGTAAACCTTGTTACACCATACTCACGTTTTGCCATATACTCAAAAATTAATTAATTTTCAAAATGCTGTTAAAATGTTGGCACTTTGCATCCCACAATTTCATATTCACCAACTGTTCTTTGCCTCTCTGTGACTAACTGACGATACATTATATTTTTGGCAAGTTACCATTAAATTTGTGTGAAATATAATATGCAATGTATAGATATTTATAGCGTGTCAATATAATTCACTATTTTTAAAGTATTGTTGAAGTATGGGCGCAAAATTTATTTCATAATTTATAATTTCAAATAGTTTGCATAAACAAATATTTATACATTTCAGTAGCCATGAATGCATGCATTGAATTATCATTCTCGTTGAAATATTGGCAAAAGTACTTTTGATAACTGTTTTGCTTCTGGATTTATTTTACGTTCATAGTCAGCTACTAGAAATATATGCAGGAAATATTCCAATCAAATTGCTTCCAAACATTAGCCAGGCTGTGATTAATTTAAATTATTACTTTACTCTTTCAATGATACTGGAATGTTTGATAACCACATATATCGGAAATTCTAATGTTGCACATTTCATTTGTACACATTAAAATATGATGATAAATAGCAAAACATTAGAACCAAATTTCTTATCCACTATATAATGCCAACTCTGGTGATGGTTTTGAAATTTAGAACAATATAATCTTAAATGTAGAGATTAATTACCATAACAAATGTTGTTTATATTGGTTAAGTTCAAATGTTTGTGTGTGTGATATTCTTGCAGATAATGATCACCATCTCGTTTCTGGACACAAAAGTCTACTAAGGCGCTTAACTAATTACTGTTATAGAATTGATAATCAGACATATTAATTATTTTGCAGTATCCAGAAAGTCCACAAGTAGGATATGATGCCAGTATGCTGAGCTGCCTTTAGAAATTCTGCGAATTATTTTAACATCTGCCTCGATCAAAAGATGAATACGTCCAGTATGCCCAAAACATTATCTCGATGAATTATGACGTCATAGTAAAGGCGTACCTTTGTGTGACCATTTAGTCTTAGATGTGGTTGTGATAATAAATGGATTAAGTCCAGGTTTGTACAAATACACAATCAATTTTATTTTCGTTGTTGACTCCATTAGTTTACAAATTGTTGTTTAGGTAAATGTTCTTCAATTTATGTGTATTTTATTGTTGTTGTTATATAGAGTTTCACATGAATATATCATATTTGGTTTTATGCGCGTGTCCGCATCACGTGGTAGCAGATGTTGTTGGCCTGTGTTAGATCCGGTATTTGAGGGCGTAGATACTTTTGGAATTAATCCTTATTTTTCTGAATATATTTTTTGTTTGGATATTACATCTACACTCCATCTTTTGGGTTGTTTGGCATTCGTGGAATCACCGACGGCTGAAGTTTTACACACACATGCATATGTGAGTGTGTTGTTTGATACTTGGGTGAAAAATCGTAGAGATATATTATTTACGTGTTTAGTATTTGTATGTCTTCGTAACACTTCGCGTTTCTGCTTTGATTTTAACGGAAGCGTTAATAATTAGTTCGTTTCCTCATGACGACACCTGACCAGTTAAGTTACAACTGAGTTATGGAATAGAAGGGAAATGATATATGTATAGAGATAATAAGAGATAGAGCGATAGTGGATTTTGCTATCTTTGTATTTTTTTTTGACTTCTATCGTCACACCTTCGTGCTAGCTAATCAATCGACAAATTCGGAATAGTTTAATCTCCGTTGTTTCGGTAATAATGATTAAGTCAACATATAGTATAATTTGTAAGCATTTTAGGATCGTCTCCATAGGCAAATAAGATCATGAAATCACTTTCCTCGAAAAGTGACTAATTATATTATCTTAAAAATGAAAGGTTATTTATTTGACGAAATAATACAAAAGCGACTTTCTGAAATCAATTCCCATGGTGTCTAGACTCCCTCTTATAAATAGGCTTTTTGCCATATCCCGTTTAAGTGGGCGTATGAATAGTTATATAGTGAGTTGGCATTCAGTGATTAACGTTCTCACTCGAGTAAACAGCATGAGTGCTGGCATTATTAAACATGCCTACTTTAAGTAGTAATTTATATATATATTTTTATTGTAATGTTAACTTCTGGTTTATGTTAAATAATTTGGGATTTTTACTTAGTAACATAGTATAGAAAAACACATAATATTTCCCTAGAGATGTGTATTTAAACAAAAAAAATAAAAGTATAAATGAAAGCGATCTGCATATAACCATAATTATCTCGCTTCGGAAAAGCGTGAAAAGTTTTTCGGTAATCCTTACATATAAGCTGCCATTTATACAACAACAAATGGCTGTTACTAGACTAGTTGTAGGGAACATAAACGTCATCCATTTTCTCTTCTTTCTTTGGAGATATCAAATTGAGTTTATACAGTATCATAGGAGACTGGTTTGTTGAAGCAGTATTTTTACTGGATAAATATTGCCTATTCCATTTCTGCTTAGAATAAATGCTTCAGTTGATAAAGCAGAAATATGAACATATATATGTCTGGTGGCGCTTGTGATCGTTCAAAGGATCAGCTTTTAAGCCTCATAAATTAAAGGTATCTTTCTTTGCAAAGTAATACATTAAGAATATATATCAACAGTTAGGAAAAGCAATCCTAAATATGTGTCTTGCACTGGGTCCAAAGTTTGAGGCTGTAAAATCAGTTAACCTCTTTGCTGATATTTTCTTGATTTCTTTCTGTTTATTGATTCGTTTCACCTTTATACTATGATTTATTCAATTGTTCTTGTTGTAGTTGAGTTACTTATATATATATATTTAGTGTCTCGATGCAGCAAATACTTTTATAAACATATACTGTTAAATATAATCTGCATGTATGTCATATCAGACAGATTTTAGTCAATAATACAATAATCCTTACTCATGCATACAGTAAAAAGAACCTTCAGATATTGGAGTCCATGTACATTAAATCTAAACAACCCACATTTAATAAAATCACCTCTACATACGGTCATAACACGTTACATTGCATTTGAATATATGGTTCTGTTGTCATTTCGCGATATCACGCTGTGTGACGTCATAGAACCGTATTGCAAATTTGCTAACTGCGTTTGTTATTTTTGGTAACTATTGCGGTTTTCTATCGGAGTTTTATGCCAACACAAAATAAAATCGTCGGTGATGGTGGATGTTACTGTATTACCGTCTTAATAACCTTTCTGAAGATTGCTCATGTGAGTCGAAAGCTAGGAACCAAATTCATAAAAAAATCATTCAAATGTTGGAGAATTTATGTCTTTATTTTCAACTGAAATTAAAGCCAAAATACGACATTTAGAACAGCTCATGATTAAACATAATAGTCATTCATTGTCTCTTATATTTAACAATATATATATATATATATGTGTGTGTGTGTGTGTGGGTGTTTATAAATAATTTTAATGTGTCCGTTTTCATAGCATTTTCCTCTTTTACATCTTCTCTATGTGTTGCTTTCTTTCAGGGGGTAGTTTATCATCGACTTCAACTCGCCCCTTTTTCTTGTTACTCTTAATATTTGTTCCTCTTGGCATCTCCACAAATCTCCACCTCTTTCTGCTGATGACCATTCATTCAGTTCTATTAAAAAAAAATTAGCCCCTTCTCCTCACTTTTCATCGCTACCTTCTGTTGCGAGGTCTGCATTTTCATTTTCGTGTCTGCTCACAGCACGCTATCATCTGCGTATATTATACTGATTAGAATGTGACGCCAATGAAAAGTTCTAGCAGAACTTCTAGCTCTCTCAGATTTGTTTGGCTGTATTTTTTTAATAGACCTGTTAAGAATATACATCCTTGTCTTACACCACTTATTATTTTTGTATATCTGGTGAATTGATTTCCTGTTGGTATGCAGTCGGTTTGCTGCCAGTAGTGATCCTTGATAACCATAATATCTTTCGTGAATATATCGCGGTGGTTGAACATCGTTACCAGGTTTTGGAGGGTACTTTGACAAACGTCTTTGCGCAATCTATAAAACGCAGGTCCACGTCCTTCTGCATTTCTATTGGCATTTCTGATAAGATTCTTAGTATGAATATCGCGTTATTTGACTTTAAATAAACCGCACTGTTCTTGTTTCCTCTCTAAAACGATAAAACTTAGCGCTCTGTTCAACAGAATTCGAACGGTGTGTTTTGTTATGAGGCGCATTTACCTACTTGTACAGTGGAGCTCACATGTTTTGCGCTTGGCTCCCTAGGTAGTGCTATAAATGCTCATCGGCTTATGTCATATTGTATATCACTACAGTTGTACATTTATTTATTATATCACTAATCCTGTCTATGCCAAATTTGTCTAAGACTCAGCATTTTCATTACAATACTCGCATTTAAACAATTTGGATTTTGATATTCTGCTACGTTATTATTTTGTGTATTGTGACTGCTGTCTCATGCCGTGGAAGAGATCTCAGATATATGCGTCATTATCACTGAAATATTTCTTTCTCTAATATGAGAGTACCGTCTTTAGAACTTTTGCATCCTGTTGCTGAACAGGTTTTTGCACTGTCAGTTCCCTAACTTTCTACATATCTCT
This sequence comes from Ascarosepion bandense, assembly GCA_037127315.1. NCBI lineage: Eukaryota > Metazoa > Mollusca > Cephalopoda > Sepiida > Sepiidae > Ascarosepion > Ascarosepion bandense. The sequence goes on from JBBBDQ010000253.1 coordinate 2,327,102, forward strand.
TTTATTTTCTCGTGTTCAATCTCCCTATTTCTGCACATTTCTTGTTGAGTCTGTTTTCTTTAGCCTGTTTTAATTTTCTCCCTATTTCTTTGTGTATTATCCTGTATTGAGTGTAATGCATTTGCAGTGTTTTCTGTTTCCTTCGTAACAGATCAAGAATTTCATCAGTGATCCACTAATTTTTTTCTTACGTCTGTTTTTCTTTGAAAAGCTGACAATTGATGATGCAACGAGAGCTTCTCTTTGTACGTGCAATTTAGAGATTCTTTTTGTAATTTCTCATTCGTATTTTCTTTACACGATGTCTGTCTGTATTTTCCTGCAGGTCATGGTCGTTCCCGAGGGTGTTGTGTTGCAATCTGGGTGCCGTGTTAGCTTTTTTAATCTCAGAGTTTCATCCTGAATTTGCAGCTGAGTGCAAGTTAGGAGCTTCAGCAGTATCCCCTGTTTTGAAGGTTTTATACGAGAGAACTGAGTTCCTGAATCTCTTGTTCCTTGATATATAGTCGATAGATTTATTGTTTTTCTTCCTGGGCCTGTCCATTTTCATAATCTTCTTAGGCGTTCTTGAAACCATGCCTTGGTTATCACCTTGCCAAGAGATGTGTATCATTGGGCCCATTTATCTCCGCGGTCCTCGTGGTATCACAGTTCGATATTGCCAATCGTTTCCTTTTCACGCTCTGCCAAATTTTGAATGCAAGTCTTCCATGATAACACATCACACAATACATTCTCGGACTGAAACATAGATGGCACCACTAATATAAGATCCATATAATTTTTATAAAGTGCTAACCTTTAAATATTTGTTTCAAATCGAATTATTAGTTTACAAAACAAAGAAAAAATCTGAATTTCGTGTGTTGATAAAGCATTATTTTCTGATAGGAAAATACTGTTCAAGCAAGGCAATAGCTTGATAATTGTTATCAGAACGCTGCTCTGTCGGAAACAATGGTTAAACGGTGGTATGCTGACTTTAAACGCAGTAGTACAGACACAAATGTTGCTGAAATTTCAGGTTGCCTAAAAGCGCCAATAGTCCCGGAAAACACCGAAAAATTCTACAAATTTTTTTTGGCAGATCGTAAATTGCTATTGTGTGAGAAAGCAGAGAGTTTGAACATGACAGAATGCAGCATATTCACCATTTTGTAGGAACATTCGTCAATGAGGAAAATGGTGTCGCGTTTGCACATTCGACCAAAATCAGCGACGCGTCGAAGATTCAGAGCGTTGTTTACAAATGTTTCAACGCAAGAAAAAACAGCTTCATGATAAATATGTAAGAATCGATAAAACATGGAGCTACAACTTTACTCCGAAGTTAAATCGTCATTCCCCTGAGTGGATAGCAGCATGTACATGCAGTCCAATGCTACGAAAAACGCAAAAATCAACAGGCAAGTTTTGAACTACGTATTTTAGGATGAGCATGATATTTTTTTCATTGTTTACATCGAGAAAGGAAGAAACATCAATAGTGTATATTATATCGCATTATTGGTGAGATTGATAGAGGAATTGCTAAAAATCTCCCAAAAAAGAAGAAAAAGGTGGATCATTCACCATAAAAACGCATCGTTTCATAAGTCGATGCAACGTTGATAAAACTACACGAATTGCACTTAAAATTGCATATGCATTACCCTCTTCTTAATATCTGAGACTACTTGCTGTTTGTAGACATTAAAAGAATGCTCAAGGAAAGATATTTGTTTCCAATGAAAAAGTGATATTAGAAACAGAGCTTATTTTGTGTTCAAAATCAAATCGTTCTAAAAATAAATATAGCGTTGTTAGAGAAGCGTTGGAATGGTTTTATAACACTATAAGGAGACAATTTGTCAAATAATGTCAAATTCTGCTTAAAGGTTGTTGTTTTATTAGTTAGGCCTGGGATTTATTGTGTGATGTGTTATTTCTAATTTTGTATGGATAGTCCCGAGACTTGGTCTTCTCCCGCTTGGCGTAGAACGATCCTTCTTCACTTTGTTTTTCGCTGCATATACAACTATAATGGATATGTTGAGATAACTTTATTTTCAGTTTAGTAACTCTAATACTTTCAGAGAACTGAGAGTATCCCAGAATGCATTTCTTCATGTTTTGATCCAAAATCAAGCCGACCAATTTTTCGTTATTTTCACCGCATGCATATAATTCTGTAGCTGTCACTGACTAAGTCTCCAATGTCCGGCCACTTCGTTTCGCTTAACCCTATAATATTAATGCTTCATGTGATCATCTACTAGTTTATATTTACAAGCTTCTAACGTTCCATGGATTGGATGTGATTTTTTTATGTGTGTGCGATCAGTCGCAGGATAAAGGACCGGTGTCACCTGTTAATCAAATCATTCCATTCTGGATGAGGAATCATTTCGAGGAATTTGGTCGTTTTTACGCCATTTGTGCTAACACTCACTGGATGAGTTCAGGTGACATCTGTTGCGCATACCGATCCTTACCGGACGAGGAGTCAGTTCTTGTAGGCATAATACTATTTATGTCCTTAGGATTCATAACTTTTTTGTTTTTTTAAATACCCATAATATTCTTGGGTTTAATAATGAAGTGGTTGCCTTTTTACGTTGTTTTATCGAGACGCTGCCTGAGGTAAGCTGGCTGTTAATTCTTTAAGCGTTCTTCCGCGCTTTTGCAGGTCGTATTTTTCATCTTACCTAGTTGATAGGATCCCACCTCACTCAAAGTTATTGAGTTTGGTAGCCGATTTAGTTGCCGAAAGACCGACAAGAATTATTGACAAACATTGACAGAATCATTATTATACTTTTTACAATCATAAAACACAAATATCTAAATAGATAGAACATGATCTCTACTTTTCCAATGAATTTGAAGAGTGGCATCATCCTCTGTAGTATGGATCTGCCACTACACATTATAATGTATACAATTTTGAGCTAATATACACATATCAGTCGAGATATACATTTGTCGTAGTCTCTAGCATAAGACATTAGTTTTGTATTCTAATGTTCATATTATTTTTCTTTTTACATATCTGATGATTCGCTTCGAAATGAGCGTTTTTCCTATCATTGAACAAAATTTTATATTCATTTTATGAATGAATTCTATTTGGTTGATAAGACTATGTCTATTTTACATATGTTTTCAATACATTAACGCCATCTAAATGATAATTACGTTAACACACGAGGTGCCACTTAGAGTGAAAGATAAAATAAATATTTGAGAAGAAACCGATAACCAAAACAGAGGGTGAAATTTTGGTTTGGTATTATTTTTCCCTCTCATATGCTGGTATTGAAAGCTTTCTTATCGTTTGTTCGAAACACATTTCTGAAGTGCCTCTTTAATCAATTCACCCCACGCAAAGCAATAATATCACTGAGAAGATAGGAGATACTTGGTCTGAATAAGTAAGAAACGATATTAAGAGGAAACTGAAATCCTAAAAGAAGTGATATTTTGTTCTCCTTTCTTACTAGCTGATTTTTAAAAGTCTCGTTTTGGTAGATATTTGCCTGGCAATTTTTAATATATATATATATATATATATATATATATATATATATATATATGCATATATATATATATATATATAAATTTACAGAGGGAAAAATTTGTTTTATGTTACATTTTATTAATATTTTTTAATATCTATTTTATTTATGTCTATTTCCAAGCGAACACAAACGGCGTTCAAACTGTTGAGGGAATGATATTTGTTTTCATTTACCGAATACATGTTCGTCAGTTAGAGTGTAGCCAATTTTGTTCTCATTATTCTTTAAGTTTACTTTAACTCGAATTTTTCTATTCGCTCATATTATTTACTACATTTAGATATTATAATATTTGTTTTTGACGAGTTAATCCCGTATTGATGTCAATACATTTTCAACACGATTTTAGTGAGTCCTTATCGAGAAAAATTCAGATATGAGACCAGCCGTGTAGTTATGCGAGTAATGTTTTATCAGATGTAAATATTCATGAGATTTAAACATCAGGGAATCGTTGCTGTATGGTTAATTTGAATTTATAAATAATGTGGGATTATTTTATTTTAATTTGATATATTATTTATGATTTCTTTATTTCGTTTTTGGCGTTTTTTTTTTTTTGGTTAATAATTTTGAATATATATATTTGCTTAGAAAATAACTCTATATTTTAGGAAATGTGATATTTTAAAAATAAAACCAGGTTGCATATATATATATATATATATATATATATATATATATATATATGTCAGTAGTCTTCTCCTAACTCACTAACCTGCATCGTCACATTTATGTTTCTTTCTCCGTTCCACTTCACTCTCATCAGTATTCTCATCCTTCTCTTACACACTTCCTGATACACTCTATACCGTGTCACTCTTTGTCATACCCTGTGTTGCCCACTGCACAAGAGTAGCAGTAAAATACCTTGATTTTGGCGATATGATTATAAAATAATAGTAATCATTTATGTATGTACAGATAAGAAAATATGTAATTGATGAAATTAATTTTGATTATAACGTATGAATAAATAATAAATGTACGAAAAAATGAGAACACTGAAGTACTTGAAATCGACGCGTTATTTAGCACTCAGTAATATCTGGAAGACATCTTAGATACAAAGTGAGACGAAAGTATTTTTCTTTCTTTTCTTATAAAACGTGTGTGTCTCGCGGAATATTAAAATGTAAACATAAATGGATGAGCTGATTTTATTAAATGTTTAACACAAATTTATTATTTTTCCTTTATATCTCTTTACCGAGCTAACGAACAGAATCCCTGGTGTGTGTACATACACGCAAATGTAAAAAAAACTGTCGGCGGATGTTGTGTTATAACAATATCAGCCATGCGTATTTTTTACCGATGAAATAGATTTCGATATTTTTTTCATATAGCTTATACTGTTACTAGTATTCACACATTGTTTTAATTAAGCGGTGACAAACTCTTAATGTAAGCTGAAAAATCAGAAAATTAATTTTCTTAAAATAGTGTTTACATTTTCTTGTCTTCGTCAAATTTCACTGTTTGCTTTGATCTTAAAAGCTATTGAGACGAAACAATTTCGCGATAAATACATTAGCGAACGTAAATTGATGATAAAACAATAGCTGCTAACTTTCAGTACAGCATCAGAATAAACAGGCCTGAAGCTTAATTGTCATGCAAGAGGATGTCTTAAGTAAATATAATACCCTAAATACTGTTTTTTATTCTAACAGTTATTTTTATCTTTAACGATTTTATACTTCCGTAAATCGTCATATTGAAATGGCAGAAAATATATCTTTGTTAATGAATTCAGGTGCGAAAAATTTAAACAGAGTGCAGCATTCTCTAATACAAACCAGATAATCATTTCTCTCCACTAAATATATACAGAGTAACAATAAAAATATTCATGATTAACCTCTTAATGTTGTTAATGAAATTTAAGGCGCGGAAACAAATTTATAAATATTTATAAGTTTATAATTATGTGCCTAAAACAATTACTAACAGAAACATAATACGGAAGAAAATATAGAGAAAAAATGTATTAATTAAATGGTGGGGGAATAATAAACCCCCTTCTATTTTTTCTACAGTTATTCTTAAAGATCATGTCCCTTAACAACATCTTTTCTGTTTTAATTGTTTGTAAGAGGAGGATTATTGTTATCATATCTAATCCATGTTCTGATAACCATTCATACAAAATCACTGATTATCGTATTCTCTGATTTTCATGTCCCTCTTACCTTTAATATATTTTTTAAATTATTATTATGTTGTATGTTCATTAATCAGTTAATTGACATATGAGATAGACGCTGCGGGTGATCATGATTTATTCGAGATATGAATGACATGCCTGAATTTTTTATTTCGCAATAGGTTGCCATTATTTTCTGCAGTAGACTGGTTGCCGACCAAGGATACATTAAGAAATGTCTCTTGCTATTCAGCGCATAGATTAATATGTTTCATTTTGTGCTTAAATAAATGAAACGAAATCGACTAGAATTCTAACTCGGTTATCCGACTTCTCATTCCAAGCCGTTATCCATTAGACCACCATTTATATTTCACTATATGTTCACAGTCTTTACTGTCGAAACAACCAAAATCACAAGCTCGTGTTATACGCTACTTTTCTTCGACCCTCTCTTCTTATATACAATCAATAGCAAATGTTCTAAATTGTGTTTCTTAATTATGCTCACTAGTTATATCAACTGCATTATTTAGAAAAAAACATTTACATTATCTTGAGTCCCTTCTTTGTCTGTGAGCAATTTGTTGGACATTCACTGCCATAAAAGAGCACTGATATTCCATAAGATTTACGTACCATTTTCTTTATTTATGAATATTTTCCTCTTTCCTAATACTTAACTTAGGTTTCAGAAGTTAGCATCCTTTTTCCCAACTGTCTTTACGATTTTGGAGTAGCAATTTCAGTCCAAAATTAAAAATAACTTGCGAGATATTTAAAATGTTGTAATTGTTTAATATAGCCAAACAATATGTTGAAATATTCTGGTTGAAATTAATTTTAAAACTAACTGCTTTTAAAAACAAAAAAAATAACTTAGATTTAGATTATGTTTGTCACTATGAATGCAGTCATTAATATTCCAGTGTAATTTTACCGGGTAATTGATAAAGAATATGGACACTGAAAAACGTTCATTGATTTTTCTGTATCTTAAGACAATGTCATATATTTCCCTCTGAGAGAGAAGGTTTTATATTCTCGGGATCATTTATTTACATATAATATCTGTTTCATTTGTTTTATATGGATTATAGCGCTTTATGCAAAATTTCAGAAAAATGAGGCGCTCACAAAACGTATACACGGATGAACAGGAACATCATTGAAATGGTAATAGTCTATTGGATATTAATGTTTCCAAAAATAAATTACCGCCGGTTAATTTGTGAACATTACATGAAATGTAATAATTATTTAATTCTTAGTAAAATAAATATTTTTTCTCATAAACATAGAATATAATTGCGCCACTATTTTTGTTCTAAGAGTAATTAATTCTACAATTGCAGGTACAAACGCTTAGCTGGTTTATCCCAATTTCATTCAGACTTTGTCTGTGAGAAAAAAGTTTCCCTCAGACAGCCCAGAATTTTTTAATTATCTAAAGGATTTACAACGGGCTGTTTCATGAATAGAAGCATCTTGCTCTCTTCAAATCAGGGGTTTGTCTATCGTATAAGTACTCATCATATTCCCCAATTGCACCCATACAGCGAATTCGTTTATTAGCCCTGTATTTTGAGTGTCAATTGAACCATGTATTCGTTTACTATATTAAGAATATAAACATTAGAATAATCAGTAGATTTTCAAACTATTATTTAATAACATTATATGTTATTTTAACAGTCTAGACCCTTCAGCAAAACTGCATAATTGTAAGAAATTAAATATACAACATTCTTTTGAACTGTAGTATTTTAAAAATCTTCAATATGACCTTGTCATATTTTAGGCAATGTCTGATTCACTTTGCAAGATTAATGTGAATTTGATGCAATGAATTCACATTGCAATCTTGAATGCTTCTTGGTATCTGTGTTGGTTTAAAAATAGGAACAAATAAAAGTCCAATTTCTCACTGTTATTACATTCTGTATATAATTCAAACACACAAACTTTACTAGAAAAAAGAAACTAACTACTTTAAATTGCATGTCCATTCGGGAGGAATATTATATCATCTGATAAACGCAATGATTTCTTTGGAAAATAGTAGATAAGTTTCATTTACCTGCTCCAGATTTTTCATTTGTGACGATTAACAACACGATCGTAGATAGATAAATCTACTTTGTTATTTAACACATACATATGGAAGGTAATTATTTATTTATCTATTTATTTATTTATTACATAGGCTAAAAAAGATGCAACATAATTGGTTGGATTTAATACTCCTTTCAGAAATCATATTTTACTCTACGATGGCTGATGCGGTACGCGCACGTGCAAATATTAATTTCTATGTTTTTTATTTTATTATTTTAATATTCCTTTTCTTCACTATATTTATAATCGTAAAAGTCATTGTGTTATGCAGTATATGTCTAAATAATGTATACTGATATCGTTTTTCATATGTAATATATATTATATAAACAAAAGTTATATAAGATTGGATTAATTCTTCTCAAATATTACTAGTCACGTTCAGTTTTTAAAAGAAGAATACATATTTGCTTGTAATTCCCTATAGTCCTCCTCACGCCTGAAATATGCATCATATTTTTATTTGGGTGTGCTTGTTTTTTTTCATTTTTGTCTTAAATCCCTAATGTTAGTTATTAAACAAGAAAAAACACACTTATTTTTCTTATTTTGTCAGTAAGATAATATCACACAGATGGAAAGACCGAAATTACCATCTTTAATTTGGCTGACACTTAATTTTCAATGTGGATAAATTTAACATATCTATTCCTTAATATTTTAGGAAAACTTACATAAATTTCCTAATTCTTAAAGAAGTTTAATGTTCCACATATCGTATCATTTAATTAACTAACGCACTGAACATATTTAAAATATCACACATCATTTTTTGTAAATCATTCATTAGATTGTAACCGATGATAAATATGTCTCTGGAGGGGGAACATTCAATACAACTAACACAGGGCACAATATCATTGGCATGAGAAACACGGAATAATCGTTATATTTCTATGAGAATCCCAGAAGATTATGCAATTTGCTTTGTGCAGTATTAATATTTTCCAGCTGATATCTAAGTTCCAAGAGATTAAAAGGAAATTCACTGATTTTCTGAGACTGATAGATAAAAGGAACTTATTTTTTCTTACATAAATTATTTTTCTTCGTTTATCGATTCCATCAAAATAAATTCAACCGAATTTTTTATATGTGAAGGCAAGTCTTACAAATTTAACCATCATTTAACTCAGACTACCGCAAAAAACCCGGTATTGATTATAACATAAAAATAATAATTATTTTTTAATGCAGGTTTATAAATTCTTAATTATTGGTGGTTTCTACAAAACCTTCCGTCGAATTTTAAGCCACTGGCATGCATACAATACGTGTAAATCTAGGGTGATTTTGCAGAATCCTTTTTTTTTCGTTGTCAAGTACTGTGTTCAGCTGCATCAATTTCAAGGCATAATTCTGTAGTCAGAGGCTTTACATTTCTTTCTAAGTCAAACCTATGATTTCATATGTATTTGAATTTCTGCTTGATACCGAATGAAAACATTAGCATTGTTTGAAGCCGGAGTATATCGAAGCCACTACAGGTCAATTTTCTTAGACCAAAAATATTGACCTTTATGAACTTATATAAAAACATATCGTATTTCCAAGTTACATACGGTGTTGTGAGATTTGATTTACCTGATGTAGAGTAATAAAGATAAAATTTATTTGCAAAATGGAGATGTTTTTACTCTTTTATTCATTTTACATTTATAAAATGTATAAATCATGTCACGAAAATAATAATATGGCATGTACCGATATTTCCAGAGAAGAATTTGCATTTAATCTACTTAAAAATCTTTGGAAAGTTTTTAACAGCACTTGTGAGAAATATTTTCAAACTTATTGGAGAAATGCCTTTATTCGACAAAAAAAAAAGAAAAAAAATTGAGTGTTTCCTTCATTAGTTTCTGACATCCGACTTTGTATTCTTTCAGTATCTTGAAATCAGTTTTTGTTACTCGGCTGCCAAATATTATAACTTCCCAACGGCTGCTAGTGCAGAGAAAACTCTTCAGTTGCCTCCCAATTTCAGAAAATATATAACAGCATTACTTTCATACACAATATAACAGGTTATACAGTTATAATATAATAAACATTTAACATAATTAAATTATAAATTGAATTACGTAGAAATATGCGCGGCTAATCCCATTAAATATCACATTCATTAAATTTAAAAAACAACCGTAAAAATCTGGTATGAACTATAACATATGAATAAAAATTCAGTATTAGTTATAGGTTTATAATAATTTCTTAGTTACAGGAATTTTAATTTAAGACATTCCGTCGAATTTTCATGTCTGTTAAAATTTAAAATTGCTTCTCTGAATTACATTTTTAATGAATACATTTATTATGACTATTTTTTAACCTATTAATATTAGATAGTAGACTGTATTTTGCTCATGAAAAAGGTTTCGGTATTTTGTTTATATATTCTAGAAGACGCTTGCGTTGGAAGTATGATTATGAGGGTCGTTTAAGCCATTAGTTCAACATGTGATCACTATTCTGAAAATATCAATCCACATTTGTGCATCTCCCAAATAAAGAACCAGTTTTTCTTGTTTCCATCAAATGGAAAAAAATGAAAAAAAAGCGAAATGTCAAAGTTTATTTTATTCATCATACGAAACGATTGACTAATTTAGCAATAGAAGAAAATAAAAACGTACTTTCATAATTTTTTATTTCGTATATTTATTGTTAGCACATGCCCACACACGCGCGCGCACACACACAAACACACACACACACACACACACACACACACACACACACACACACATATATATATATATATATATATATATATATATATATATATATATATATATATTAAACGGGCAGTAATGGGAAAAGGAGAATAAACTACTAGAGCTTGATCTCAGCAAAACCCAGCAAATATTCAAACTCTTTACAGGGCGAAGGGTTGCAAGATTTGATCTGGATTTGAGTTAAACAGACTGCAGTATCTTCAAATTAAAAAATGAATGTGAAATGACCAATACGGGAACCAATCCATATTAGACTCCATGTCACAATTTCTGTTTTTAATGATGTTTACAAATTAAGTAACCAATATGTGTTATGAACAAGTACATTTTCTTGCCAGGTATGGTATCTGGTTTTTAGCGGAATATTATGTTTGATTCAACTGAGTCGTTCTATATTTGTTACTAGCACCGGAGCCACAACTAAACATAACGCAACTCGAGAGAAAAATAATATTTTTGCACACCAGATGAAATTTTCCTAGTTAGGTTTTCACCCTTCTCTTCAAACCACGGAACTCTTAAATACACGGGGCAATAACTGCTGGCTTGACACCTATGAAATCAGTGATATTTTTACAAGTCACCGAATTGATATCATTTGATGGATACCCACTATCGCACCAAGTTCTCTTTATAAAATTAATTTCACCATCAAGGAGTTCTTCAGAAATGATCATCAATGCCCTGTGCGTTAAAGTTTTAGTGATGTTTATTTTGCTATTATAGGGACAAGAAATTCTCAATGCGTGTATAAACTGGAAGAAATACATTTTATATACACTGATGTACAAAAGGATGTTAGTGTACAATGTATCAATATATTAAGGAAAGCAAGTTTTGAATTAACCTCTTTCTCAATAATAAACCTCAAAGAAGAATACAGATTATTAAGACAGGAGAGAAACTGATCAGCGTCAGCTTCGTCCTTAAATAAGCAACGTGTATCATCAACAAAACGAGGACACAAAGTGGGACAAAATATACCATAACACGTATTGTTTCTCAATTTGGGAATATCTTATGAAAATAGTAAGTGTGCCATGGAGTATAATGTGGATTGGATTTCCATATTCGCCAATTTACACTCAGTTTTTCTTTTGAAAATGCTAGAATCTGTTTACATTAGGTCTTGCAAAACCTGGCTATGTAAACAGTAAGATTAGTTGCTGTGCCTTGAAGTGATCAGCATTTAACTGTTCTTTCCCATTTTCTATCAGTGAGCATTTCATTTTCACACCACTTTCACTATACATTAAATTCTTCCACTGTAAAAGCTTTGACAAGCGGCAGCTAAAGCTGTTGTTTTCTTTATTTCACATATATTTCATCCCCATTATGCCCTGTAATATAAAAATCATATCTTTTAAATATATATATATAAAGTTTACCAAATATTTTTACAAGCTTGAGAGGGTCGTCCTTAACTTGAAAACCAGATAAATTATCCATATACAATTATGTTCAAAACGGCATCGATAAACGTCAACAAAGCAATTCATAATAAATATTCGAAATGCCGTCTGCTTGCTTGTACGCACTCATACACTCGTCAAAATATTAACTAGTGAAAGATTTCAAATATGCACACAAGATATCGACTGTATTTGCAGGCCTCGGTAACATGTTGATGAAGCATCTCTGCATTATTAATGTCTTCTCTATAAGCCAATATTTTAACTGATCCCAACGGAAAAAATCCAAAACAACAGTCGGGGAAATGTGAATACAATGGTATCCGTCCTCTCCTAATTATCAATCTTTCATGAGAAATGTAGGCCAGTGCATCTCGAACAATGTGATTAAAATGTTCTGGAGCTCCATCATGCATGAAACATATGAGTTTTCGTATTAATAGGAGTACATAATCTAGCCGTTCTGGAAGTGTGTTTAAAATAATATCCCTGTAGACTACTCTTGTAAGATATTCCAAGATATCTATCAATTTAAACTGATACGAGTGTGTAGCTTATATTCTGCCAGATTGATTCTGATCCACCCGTGCATGCTGTTTGTATAATTTTTTTTTTTATTCAAACTCTTCCAAATGTTGCCTCATTGCTAAACAAGAATTAAGAGACAAACGGCTATTTGTGAAATAAACTCTTGCTAATGTTTTTTTTAATGAGGGATTAAAAAACGAAGGACCCTGAAATTGTTGCAAATGATGCAGGTATATAAGCTGCTCTTGAAGTGCCCTACATGCAGTTCAATGAGCAGTGCCACATGCTAGAACTATTCGATCTGTGCTGGTAAGTGGATCATTATTTGACAGCCCGTTGAATATGTTCTTCGAAATGAGGCGTTCGAGTGGATTTGTCTTTTCCTCAATCCATAATTTGTGGCTACATATATCGTGTCTCTCTAAAGCAAAGATAAACTGCAATAAATTCAGGAAGGTTCGACTCCCTTTAATCTTATCTACCTGTGCAGCCTCGCGTTTATTAACATTTGATTGCTAGTATGTAAAATATATATATTAATACCGTGCCATTTATAAACTGAAATTTTCTCAGTTAATTCACTTATAAAAATACTAAAAGCTGAGTTCATTCTCATTACATACAGAGTACATGAATGAAAAATATAATATACTCTACATAGTAAAACAGCACCATTACCGTAAACTTCATTTACACTTAATAAATCAAATACGAAGGATTAATGGACATATGTTTATATAGATTGTTGTCCTTTTTTAATGTAAGAAACCTTCTCCAAACGCTGTGATTTTTTTTATTTTCTTGCACCTTACGAAATCTTAAAGAAAGATATCAAATGTTATTAACCGACATTTTTATTTACATATATTAATTTGGACATTATTTTAAATAGATAATCGTATTTGTAAGAATAGTCTGTATTTCTCAAATTAAACAATATATACAATATGTATTTATAAATGCACTCTTTCACCATGGAAAAACAGACGATTATTCTTTTATAAAAATCTTATTATATATATATATATATATATATATATATATATATATATATATATATATATATTCTTTAATTGTGCTAATTTTTACCACCAATTATGTGGTTTTTCTATGGATTTACCAATTAAATGGATTCTGACAAAAATGTTTTTATCGTAAATTGCTTGATATCGTGGTGTATACATTACGTTGATAAGTAAAATTAATTCGTCCCTTTTAACAGATGAGAATCTTGCTGACCTTCAAGTGTCATGAGGGCACAGTTACGATGTTCTCACTTATCTGGTCAAATAGCTCTGTTAAAGAGACAAACACGTATACAAACAGACAGACAGACAGACAAGCAGACAGGCAGGCAGGCTGATAGATAGATAGATAGATAGATAGATAGATAGATAGAATTTTTGTCTGTTTAATTTTTGTCTTTAATTTGTCTGAATTGTTTTAACAGGGGTAGTATTCTGCTATTGTAAATAATTTTTGAGTTTAAATCTCGTTTCGACGTAAATGGTGAAAGTTTTCATAGTGGTTTTTACTGTTTGAAGGAATTCTTTAAGGGTAGGGTCGGTGTATCATTGGTCATTATGAACCCCTCTTCGCAGAGGGCCATCCTTCCTTCCTTCCTCTCTCTCTCTCTCTCTCTCTCTCTCTCTCTCTCTCTCTCTCTCTCTCTCTCTCTCTCTCTCTTCCGATTTCAACTAACCCAAGATGGCGGATAACACCAGTAAATTCTCTGGAAAAATTAAAGAACGGTATCCTAGTTCGGTATATCTGCTCAACTTTTTCAGTCTGTCTTACCTAACTGGTATGGTGATTTCCGCTTTTTATTTTATTTTTTATTTTAATTTTAATTTTCGTCTGTTTAATTTTTGTCTTTAAATTGTGTGAAATTTTTACTCCAATAATGAGAAAAAATAGTTTTAACTTAGTATAAGTCGAAACGAGATTTAAACACAAACAATATTTACAATAGCAGAATACTACATTCTGCTATTGTAAATATTTTTGTGTTTAAATCTCGTTTCGACTTATACCAAGTTAAAACTATTTTTTCTTATTATTGGAGTAAATAGTACCCACCATCACCTGGTTTTACACTCTACCCCACCTCTTTTGAACAGGAGTAGAGGTGATGGACTTGTTTCTTGTTTAGGAAGGGGTTTCCGGCACTTTTTCCTTCGACTTCGGTCGTGGTTTCCAATCTTCTCACTTTCTTTTTTGTTTATTTTTTTTCAATTGGAGTAGATAGACTGAACTATCGCCCGGTTCACACTGCACCCACGTCTATTGAACAGGTGTAGAGGCTCATCCCTTCTTCCCTGTTTAGTATGTGGATTCCGGCTTTTTCTTTTCTAATCATTTCACTTTTCTTTTCTTTTTCTTTTTTCTTTTCAATTAAAGGAGATAGACTGAACTATCGCCCGGTTCACACTCCACCCACGTCTATTGAACAGGTGTAGAGGTTCATCCCTTGTTCCCTGTTTAGTATGTGGTTTCCGGCTTTCTCTTTTCCAATCATTTCACTTTTCTTTTCTTTTTTTTCTTTTTTTTTCAATTGGAGTATTTAGACTGAACTATCGCCCGGTTCACACACCACCCACGTCTAATGAACTGATGTAGCGGCTCATCCTTTGTTCCCTATTTAGGCTGTGGTTTCCGACTTTCTCTTTTCCAATCTTTTCACTTTTCTTTTCTTTTTTCTTTTTTTTTTTTAATTGGAGTAGATAGACTAAACTATCGCCTGGTTCACACTCCACCCACGTCTATTGAACAGGTGTAGAGGCTCATCCCTTGTTCCCTGCTTAGGACATGGTTTCCGGCTTTCTCTTTTCAATTCTATTCACTCTTACGTAGCTCCCTGCACACCAGTGGCCTTACCGCCTTGCTTGCGGTGATGTGATTAAAAAAAAAGATAGATAGAAAGAAAGACAGATAGATAGGCAGAGAGATAGACAGATAGAAGGAGATAGAACGATTTGATAACAATTATGACAAAAACAGCAAATAAAAATCGAATAAGTATCTAAACATTAATCAACAATAAATACTAACACATACAATTATTGCTCCATAGTTCACACCAGAAAGTCCCAAATAAAAAATTATTCCAGAAAAGAATTGGAATGACTCATTTTATTTCTACGCGCAGTTTTATATCAGTTCATGTAATATTGTGTTTTGTATGATGTGTCTCTATACATTTTAATACAGGAGTAGAGTTTTTTAATTTTTTATCGCTTTGTATAATTAATCTCCGAACATGAATGACTGAGACTATTGGTAGTATCGCTTCTTTGGTAACAAAATTTATTCAAACCATTAAGAGGAAAATAATCTGTTTGACTTCAATGATTAATTTTTCGTAGAATCTCGATTATTATTTACATTGAGAAAATAAATATTTAGACATAGCCATATGATTCTCCTTTATCTAAGCATGTTTAGGTTTGATCATTCAAAGAGACAGATTATTATGTTCGTTCTTTCAAAAATACTATCTGAAAATATAATCAGAATTATTAAATTGCACTACAGGATGCAGACAATATCTTAACCACAATAAATTGATTTCAAAGGGACGGAAATTTCTATTCTCACTGCACTGTAATCGTGATTTATTTAAGAAAACATATTAAAATAACCCAACCAGCATACATATAGACAGAAGATGAATCGAGTCAGCACATTATATAGTCACACATGAAGGGCAAGTATATATCTCCTCAGCGTATGATTTATCATCGACGTGATATTAACAGAAGTAGAATTTCTAAAAGTCTTATTATTGTGGGACCTGTCTTTAAAACACAAGCTGTATAATTGCCATCGACATTAGGTTGCTTGTCTTTTACTTTTCTACAATTACTTTCTGATTAATTATTTGGATGGTGCCTACAATGTTTGAATTTAGGCCCTCTACTATAGTGCCAATAAGGTCTCATTAATCTACAGTTGTTTTGGCTAAGATGAAAGCGTAACCATCTATGCTAAATATTTCTTTTCTCGTAATTTTCCGGCACTATGATTTCCAAACAATCTTATTCTGAAAATATTTAAATGTAATGTCAATTGCTACCTACTGTCTTTCTGATCACTCTTACGTTTTTCTCGCTCCTTAGCAATGTTTCTGTTTCTAATTATTGCACAGCCAGTAATTATTAGATTCTCTGTGGTTATACTGCTTTGATTTACGTGACCACAAAAAATAACCCTGAATGAAAATGATGTAATTCCTAAACAATATCATAATATAAATCGGTTTATCTTAATATGTAAGAAAAGAGAATGTAATTTGTTTACATAGAACGTGTAAGGTATAAATTCGAGATGTTTGAACCGAGCATGTACATAAATCTAATTCTCTAGGACGTGTTTTATGAGACGAAAAATCGACAATGAAATGGAAATATCCATTTCATTAAATTAGATAAGAATAAATTCAAAAATTGTTCAAATCCAAAAATGACTCCTGAATTGCACTGTAATTTCAAAGATCCTACATGTCACAAAAAGTTGGTCAATACTTTCACTGAAGAAGAGGAGGTTTTGTGGAAAATGGATAATGTTAGAATGCTGAGAATATAATGCGCGGAAAAATTCGAAACAATCTTGAGTAAAATTCAGGAAGAGAAATGAGAAAGTTATGAAAGGCAGAAACACTGAATAAAGATACCCAATTTAGGAAGACATAGGGAACCATTTACTAACAGAAGGTGGAGGAAAACAAGACATGAAAAAGATTACTGTATTTTGAACGTGATATTTTAATTAATGAGTCACTATGTGGAACTAGTTATTTTTTCAAGTTTTTTTATTATCGGGTTTTTATTTTTTCTTATCCTGTCTTATTTTTTCTAATCAAATATGCAATGAATATTAATATAACATATATATCGGGACATTTACTTCATATTTATTTTATAGGTATATATTCGATCAAAGACTACGGATCAGGGATGTATTTTAATTGTTTGGAGATAGCAGGAAGTTACATAGAATGAAATATGAAGAGAAGGCTTTAGTGAGAAGATACTACAATAAAAGAAACACGGTTGAATAAGACAGAACATTGCAACTGACATTGATTTTACATATTTTAAGATTGTAGGTGATACGGAAATAAGAAATAGGAAGGTAGATTCACACATGAGAAAGACGACACAAATATATATATATATATATATATATATATATATATATATATATATATGAATAGAAATGACGGTTCTATTTAGCAAGTCCAACAGAAAAAATGATGATTCATAGCTGCCAATCTAGAAGCAAGTTTAACTTCATGTAGTCAAGGCACTAGTGAAAAGAGCTCATCAGAAAAATTTTCATGGAAATAACTATATAAATGACAGAGGAACATCACGTCGGTGAGAATATACTTGATGTCGAGATGACCGATCACATGACAGTCCATGCTTTGTAATTTGTTAATAATCTCAGGATATACACCAACAATTCCAGATCATATATGGTAGCACTATTCAATTAACAGGCGAATGATAGATTTATAAATCGGCAATATAAATCTTGACGAGAAAACTTTTTTGGCAGAACACTGATACGCAATATTCATTGTAGGTGAAATAACAATTAATTCAACATCGTGTGAGTTGAAAAACCACCGAGGCCAGGACTAGTAGATAATTGCTCTCCTGGAATCTAGCTTTATCATGCTTATCGTTGGCAGGACAGATTATCTGTTCTGATCGAATGAAGCAGATTTTTGTGGGGAATTTATAAGCAACGCCTAGTCCCAAGTAATCACTGATTAAAGGTCCTATTCGAGATCCGCTGCCAATTGTAGTTTGATGGGTTTGTCGTCATTCTTAATAAGATATGAATAAATGGCTATGTCATCTGCATAAATAACTAATTGGGCCTGTTAAACTTTGTTTACTTTCAAGCTTACTGTCATATAACATTGTCAGAATGATTTTGTTCAATCATAGGAGTTAAGCAATGTCCAGGCTGGTCAGTGACTCTCTGTGCAACTGCATAGAGTATTCTCATATTTCCTGCGGAAATTAAACGCTTACTTTGTTCAATTCTTTTTTTATATAAGAGGGAATAAGCTTGTGAACCAGAATTTTCTGTGATTGAACTATACAATGCTGCAGTGTGCTACGTGCATCAAGAGAAATGTTATGACAGAATGAGAGTAATCATGTCGATATCCGATCAGTATCATCTGGGCCACTGGCGAGAGTTGTGACGATGATGAAATATCTAAAATCCGTAATGATCATTGGTAAAAACAATCTTGATGATGTGTGCCAAAACATCAAACCAATGAATTTCCCGATAAACATAGGAAAGTGAAAATATAAATTCTAACACTGTAAAGGAAAATGACAAATTAGAGTGTTCATAAGGTATCTTTAAAATGTCAAACATATGCCATAGCAATACAACTCTGTATATTTATGTAAACAAATAAAATATATACACATATATTCTATTATGCGCTGTTTTTCTTTTGAACGTGGGTGATTACCGTTTTCTAAGAATTGAGAAAGGTAAAGAACCTCGATATATGTGTTCAACATGAAGTCAGTGAAAATGAAGTATTTTCCAGTTTAGATGCTTCATCAGAGAAATTAGAATGATCCGTTTCTTGCAGTAATAATGACGTAATGAGAAATATCATTTATAACAATCTTAAAAGATCAGCTTATTGTCTTTATCATAACGAATGTCTCAAGTACTATTCAAGCTTGCAATTGGATCAACAGAAGATTTTGGAGACGTCTGGTGGTCCACCGTTATCCAGTATGGAAAGATAGAATCTAACATGAGAGTAACTGCCAGCTACGGGATGAAACACATAATCATTTGAGCAATAGCACAGATTAATCAAAAATGGAAAATTTTGCTTCATGAACAAACAAGGAAACACGTCGGCAACAACGCACTACAGAATCTAAAATTGGATACGAGAATTTGCATATCTTGTATATTCCCGTGATCTCTCACCCACTGACTACAATGTTTTCAAGGACTCTGATAATTTTGGAGCACAAAGACTTTCATAAGCAAAAAATAAAAAATAAAGCTGAAAATGTCTTCAAAGATTCTTAATGTCTAAACATTTAGAAATTTTATTGTAAAACTATAATTGACGTCGTAACTTAATTATAGATATGGATACATTTTCAACTTTCTTATTCTGAATCATTTAAATACTGTACAAATACATTAATTTAGGAAAATTATATGATATTTATTGGCCAAATCTGTTATACTTGAACCCATATATTTCGGTTTGGCCTCATTTTAAGCACTGCTCCAAATACTAACTGATACTATTGATTTAATAAGCATGACCATCCTTGTGGTGATGGTGATTTTTGCTCAAATAACTAATTCATTTTAGTCGGTCAAACACAATCTAACACAAGTAGCACTTTATAATAAAAATGATCAACGGTTTCTGTTTTTAATTCGCATCAGCTGGGAAAGAGCAGTTGAGTCGACGTCATGAAATTATGTTGATCATTATTATAATATAATTAAAGTATGATCTGTTCAATAACCGTATTGGATTATTGAATTATAGTATAATTCAATGTTGTCAAAACATCAATGCTATACGTAAATCATATTTTTGAGGTGATGTAATTTTTTCATTTTTTCTAAAAATCGTAGATTATATTTTTTTTTAAATTACTGAAGAACAGAAAATGAATGAAACCGATATTTTGTTCTAATTACAAAAATATAAATATTCAAAACAAAAACACACACAAAACACACACACACACGCATATATATATATATATATATATAGAGAGAGAGAGAGAGAGAGAGAGAAAGAAAGAGAGAGAGAATGAAATTGCTAAACTTTTGTAATTTTTTTCATTTTATGCTAGGTGTTATTATTTATGATTTTGACGAATGCACATTAGTGTAGCGTTAGTTAAATCCATCGTTGAGAAAAAGGACTGGGCCAGAAATTTGGAGACGGAATGCTCTACTTCTTGGCTTTCACACCGTATGCTTGACTACGGGCATATCAAAGTGTATGTATGTAGAAAATTCAGAAATATTAGAATGAGTCTAATGATAATTATAGGGTGTACGGTAGCTAGGAAAATTCAATTCGATTGCTTTGATATTTAAAAAATCATCAAGTTTTTGGTAATGGCATCAGACTAAACAGGGAAGCATACTCTAATAGACTTGGGAAGTTAGTACTGACCTGTATCATCAGATTTGCTGTTTTCATATAACAAATATTTTCCCATACCATAATACTGGAGAACCCTATCATTGCTGTCAAAACTTTTCTGCGATAACATGACCATTTACACCGACCACCTAACACTTAAGGATGAAATAAACACTTGTTTTTCATGCGTTTGGTTCTGTTGAGAAAGAAACAACGAAACTCATTGTAATACTAAAGATAAACTGAAGCCATATGTTATGGCAGACTTAACTATCTTAAAAATGAAAGAGCACCTAGAAGTGTTGCGGAGATTCAAATGTCCTGTGGAGTGTGTAAGATTGAAATCAATGGCAATTTTATTGAATAAATTTATTCTTTGGCACATGATGGTATTTTCTGTATTTTGGTATCTATCTATCTATCTATCTATCTATCTATCTATATATATATATATATATATATATATATATATATATATATATATATATATATATATATTAAAATGATCTGTCAGCATCAATGAACATTTTGTATAATTTCGACAATAAATATTGCGCTTCATCTGTCAGAATTTTCAAGACTGAGTATGAGAAAGATTACTTTATTAAAGCCCTTTTCATTTCAGAATAGCATGGATTTTTATTACGTATTATGATGCTTTGGCTAGAAGAAATAATTTACTTATTTCACTTTGAGTTTTCAAAATTTGGAACAATTTTTCTTTTTATGCCATTTGCAATTCAGTTCAAAACCTCTTTCTCAGACTGCTATTATCTTAATTGCTTCAGTTCTTGGTCCCTAGATTAAAAAAATCATTTTGCTAATAAAAACACCAAGCAAACTTACCGGGATTTGAACATTGCTTTCTCGTTTCAATTCTTTTGTCAATATACATTAGGCTACACACGCATTTGGGGAAGTGTAGTAAAATTGAATATGCAAGCATTTCGTCTCCATATGCATGATGAAGAAAACGATTCCGCAAGGAAAATATCAGACCTTGAAAACAAATCTCTTTTTCCACAGATGTATCATTTTTAAAGTATTAATCGACTGTACATATACGGACATTTTCCTCTCCGCCACAGCTGTCATTTATTTATGTAGCATACTTGGCTGACACTGTAGATAGAGTAGCCCACATGCAGAGACGTCTGTTATTAAATTCTCTTTCACAACGTAGTTACATCTGCATCTCATTAAAATACCTAAAACAGAATAAAAGGTAAAAAACAAAAAAACAATAAAAAAGTAAAACTAGTAATATGCAGTGGAAATGTATTTGAGGACAATGTAAAGAAATGAATTAACTCTTAGACATATAGATAGCTAAGATCAATATCTGTGTCAGAGTTATTTCATATGTATCTCTGTATATTATAGACATAGATTTGAAATAATCTGATATAGATCAATATGAAATATCTAATTTATATATATATATATATATATATATATATATATATATATATATATAATATAAGAAATATGACAGATAAATATGAAGAAAACAGTAAAATAGACTGAAAAAAGTATTTACAAGTGTAATTTTTTTAACACGGCTCATATTACATACTCCATTTTTGAAATAGTTTTTCTTAAGCATTATGTATTACTGGTTATAATATTGTATTCATTTCTATGCTTGAATCTCTTAGGGAAGTTTTGTTCTCTAGCGTATACGCTGATTCATTATGTATTGTATATTCCTGTGATTTTCCTCTTTATATCATTATATCTGTATCCCGCAGAGTATGACGATCTTATTTTTTCTCTCCATATTTGTTCAGCTACGCCTGATTTCCCCTCGTGTTACGGGCTATCAGTTTTATTATAGACTTAGTTGCCCGTTTGGCCTTTATATCTCCTATCAACGCTTCATGGAATTATGTGCACACAGTACTTAGTCATATTATTTTCTTTTGAACGTTTTAATCAGGAGATGTGTCTGAGAATGTTTATTATTAACAAAAAACTTGATGCATACTATCGTTTAAATCCATTGCTTTTTGTTCTTTTATGTATTAAAACCAACAAAATCTGAAGCATTTGAACAGGGACATAAACATATTTCGAGTATTATGAAACGCATTCATAAAGCAATAGAATACAGGTTGTTTAGAATTTTCCGTTGTAAAATAATTATTCATGAAAGAAAAATTGACAAAAATATTTAAATGAATTAGTTCATAATACTAAACAGGAATATATAACGCAAATAATGATTACTAGAAAAAAAGAGTTATTATTTGGTTAAATTCCACTTCTAATTATAAAGGTGGAAATTCAAAATTGGAAATATGTTATTCGATTTGATTAATACATATTTTCTAAGAATTCTGAATGAGACAATCTATTTAATAGAAGTACTGTTGAATTTAGGTACAGATGTACTATGTAATTTAGAAAATTAAATAAAAATTAAAAACGTCAGGATGTTCAATGTTAATGTTAATGTTAATGTGCAGCAAGAAATAAGAAAAACATAACTCTAGAGATATATGTAAAATTTCACTATGTGGAATTCATATAACTGAATGAGTTATTTACAAAGACGCTTTAAAGCTATAAATGGACAGAGTAAAGTATACATGGGAAAACCGATGATATTTTAAAAATGTTATTACAACTCATCATTCAATCGGGAAAGACTTAGTAATTGTTCCAATATAACCAACCATGTTTGAACTAAAAGAAAAAAATTAAAAAATGTTAACGTAAGCTGAAGTATATTGAAAAAAGCCAAACTTTACAAAAATAAGCGATTTTTGTTGAATTTGTCAAGAGAAAATATTAACTATTTCCAGAATAAAATTTTACTAAATGAAAGGTCAGGAGGGGTAACGTTCGGATGCATACACATTAGAAAGTACATTTTAGGCTTTACAAAACCGAATAAAAAGGTGCTTAATATATTCACTCACCTGTCAATAGTGATTTGCAACTCTTGACTTGCTCCTCCACATATATTAAACTATGTGTATTAGGTTAAAATTGTAGCGTGAAAAGGCAGTTAATCTTTAACATTTACGATAATTAAATTTTGTTAAACATGGTAGAGTAATTGTCATGTTTTCCTATTTTTGATATTAAAATGCTCTGCGTGTTTTATTCTTTGTTTAAATGCATATTCAGCATTTTAATACATAACGATAATGCAAATATTTTGGAGCTTGTCGTCTTAATATATCTTTCTCATGACATATCCATTAATATATATTAAAAATAATTCAGCAATCTTGCAAGTAACGTACTTTCATCAATCATATTTCTCCAATATTCCTGGAGTACGTTCCACTTGAGAATCATATTTTCTCTTGAAATATCTCTAGTTAAATCCGCAGTTTTCGAAACTAATTCTTCGATTGCTACTAAGGAATTCTCTGTTCTAGACTGTATGTCTCTCATGTGAAAATATTCTAGCTTATTCATGGATAGCCTCGGTATTTATATCCCGGAAAATATTATAGTTTTTAGAGAATAATATCTGGAATGAGCTGATTATATTTTCATGATTTTCTGAGTTAATTTATTGCTCCTTGTTAGATAATTGTTGTTTTTATTATCACTCTAATTCTCACGACAGAAATATATTAAACATTATTTCTGACAATATAGAAATATTTCTCTCTATATATCTCTCTCATTCTCTCTCTCTCAGTCAATATTTATCTGAGATCTTTTTTGTGTCTAGTAAAGTTAATCCTTATCAAGTTAAGTGGCTTAAGCAAACGGTGTTCACATTTAGATTATACCCGTTGCATAGTCTTTTAATCAAAGAGTTGATTTCCTTAGAATTTTCTTAATAAATCTTATCAAAATGCTTCTTCTCTACTTGTCTATATCTCATCGAATACACTTGTCGAGCATCACATTCTGTCCTCTTGACAACTAGCATGACGCAATAATTTCTGTTTAAATTTTTTTGCGTCGTCAATTAGAAAGAAACATCCTATTCATAAGTCGTCTTTTTGCTACCAGCCTTTCAGTGAGGACTTATTTTCGACATTCTTCGAAATTCCATTTGGGTAGAGATTCTTAATATTCTTTTTGATAATTCTGCTACATGGGTCCTTATTTGCTTAAGGCGGACATCAATGAATTTCATCCATCACACTAACTCCATGTCAAACAAAAATCATTCGAGTTTACACCAATCTTTTGTGCCGCTATGGAAAAAAACATTAATTTCTTAACGGTATTTTAGCGTGATAAGACCGACTACAACAGAATCCTATTTGTTTCCATTCGTAACAATTGTAAAGGTGTCCACACAGAGGTTAATATTCTGCTGTCGGGTTAAAATGTGACAACTCGTAGCGTATATCATATTTTGGCCCTCTTGACAACTGGCAAATCTCTAACGTTTTAAATAAGAGTAAAACTTCTATCCTTCACCCAATTTGAGTTTTTAACATTTCTATTGATAAAGAAAATATTTTGTTCGGAAGATTTCTCAATATCTATTTGACTCATCTGGAGAATTTTCTTACTTATTTTCACTTAGAACTGATTTCCTATTGAGTGATATGTAAAGAACTAACTCCACAGCTCCTTTGATCATCTTTAAGCTATATCAAATCATATAGATATTATAGTACACTATGGTAATTGTTCTGGTTGACTTTGATCTATGTACGTAGATTTCGTAAATATCAGCACGTTACTAGATTAGCGGCAATATGTTTCAGAGAGAGAAAGAGAGAGAGAGAGAGAGAGAGAGAGACAGAAAGACAGACAGAGCGAGTGAGTCAAGGTGTATGTGTATGGGCGTTTGTAATTATGTCAATATTTTTTTGTAGGTGGATGTTTCCTGCATTATTATTTCTATTCAGGATTACCTAATTATTATTTCAAACTAACCTATGAATATATTCTTGAAATTCTGATAATTGTATGAAATTATAAATTGATTGCTACTATGCGTTATTTGATAGTGGCATAATCTTATAATAAATATTGTTTAATATTTTCAGATCTCGAAAATGTTCTAACAATTCTTCAACATAATATTTACTTGTTAATTATGACATATCAATAGTTATGTTTATATTACATATATATATGTTTGTTTATATTACCCAGTGTTAATTTTTTCATTTAATAAATTATTTATTTTATTACATTTTTTTATGCAGAGCATCCCTTAAATATAATGAAATAGTTTTGAATCTAAGGTGATTAATGCAGTAGAAATATCTTTGAAGACAACTAAAATTTTGTATGCTGAATCTTAAATGCTTAATATTTAAATAAATTGCTAAAATGTATCCTCTTTATATATGTATTAAATGGATATTAAATTCAGATATTGGTTAGAAATTTATAATTTATGTTTTGAATAATTTCGAATTTATATTCTACCGGGTAAGATATTATATTAAATTGTTTGAAGTTAATAATATTTGAACATTGATTTCAGCCATGACAGTAGGGATATATTTTCAAGTATTTGTTTCATTTAGAAGATTTTCATTGTAACAGAATAAATATATAAAAAATGTTAACATTCAAAAAAAAAAAAGAAACAAGGGAGACTATAAAGTAATTTATTTTACAAAAAACAAGGTAAATGAATAACCAAGGGATGCTATTCGATACGAAAAGTTTAAGAATGAGGATCTCATATTATCGAATATCAAAATAACATATTTAGTAAGCTGCAAATACCATATTCTATACTCTAAATAATACCAGTCCTTACTATATGAGTGCTATATATAGGTAAATTTAAAAATAAATCCTAGGTATAAATATATACAATCGTTAGTGATCCGGAAATTACTGGCGTTCTCAAGAAGAGAAATGTTATGCAAGTTTCTATTGATGACGACCGTCAAAGATGGGATGTGGCTGACACGATCGACTTTTAAACTCATCAATGTACAGGAATCTGTTAATGCATTTGTGCTGTGCCGCAACGAAAAGTGGTTGAGATGTGTCAACAACGTCTGGAAAGATATCTCTTGAGACTTTTCAATATAGAAATTAGTGAATTCACTTGGGCCCGCTGTCATATATAGTGTACAGTGAAATATTGACATTTGCTAGACACGAGTACAGAGATCAACAGACAGAAGTGCACCTTCACTCCTTATGTCAAGAATTATAAATCTTCAATCACCTTCTGCTTGCTTGCCTGCTGTCGATTTCTGTAAACATTATTTCTATCGCAAACACATTTAGGAAAAGGCTCAATTCCAACAAAAGAAAATTGAAATTTTAATAAAGGACCAAACAGAGTTTACCGCTACATAAATCTAAAATATACCACATATAACTAAGAGCTTCAGGTCAAGAAAAATTTCAACAAATTTTATGATATTGTTTGATCAGGCTTAACGATTAATAATTTCTTGCTAGGTATCGCTAACACTTTGGTTTACCCATAGTTATCTCCAACATAATATGCAGGATTTAAAGACATTGTAACAATTTTGTCTCTATGTTGTGGATTCCGGGTGAGAAACCGCACAAAATAATGAACAACAAAAACAAATAATGAGAGAGATAATTAGGTTATATAGGACGTAATATACAAATGGAACGCAGATTAGTAAATCCAGGAATACTACTAGTAAGAAATAAATAAATATAAACAAGTCTGGAAGTGAAATGGTTTGAAATAGTACATCCGTGCATATTATTCTAGCTGAGTGGAGATCAAAGCTATTGTGACTGCTGATGCGGTAATCTCTGTGCAACTTCGGTATCTCTCGGTAAATTACGTATCAGTTCCGGTACTGTCCGATAACTCTAACAGATCTCTCTATACTCTCCATGGCAGCCCCTGTATCTCACTATGGCAGGAGTGTATGTATACTTGAGTAGAGTTTATTATCATAGAAAAAGAGGAGGTCCCACATCACTATTATCTCGGTGTTAATTATTTCCTTCCGGAGTTTGTGATATCAATCTAAATTTGCAGAAGTTATATAAGCTATTCTCTGTTATTACCTATACATAATTTAAAAATATGTTGAAGGTTTCGAATTATATTATTTATATTGAATTTACGGAGGATTAAACTGTTGAGAAATTGACTCTTTTAGACACAATTAAACTGTTGAGAAATTGACTCTTTTAGACGCAATATATTGTACTCTAACTAAAGTCAGTTTACTCACAATTGTTATTTTTAAATATAATTAGTTTGCAAAATAGATTATTCTTAGTTTCTTTTATGTTGATCAAGCTACGAAGTACGTCCTAAAACAACTATTAAAACATTTCTACAGAGCGACAGAAAATATATTCATTTAATAAACAAAAACGAAAGTGGCATAAAAAAATAATGAGTCTACTCACCAGACTTATTCAGCGATTTCTTTGGAGTTATTGTAAAGTATATATGAGTCATACCTGCAATGCATATTCTGTTTAACTTGGGAGAGCTTTACGTGTAACTGATATAAAGAAATTGCATATTCAGACCTATATTATTAAAGTCTGATGAACCCACATTAATTATTTTGAAATATAGATATATATATATCATGATAAGTCAGTCTTAGTATATACATACAATAATGATTTATCTAGGAAGAACGTCCCAAAGCAAGTACTTAAAAATTGTATGCATATTGTTAGAAGATTTCTTCTCTCAATGCACAACAAGTAGAAAGGGATGTAACTTCCTTACGGGATTATTTTTACTTGAGTGTGAACGATACTGAAAAAATAAAAACTCTAACTAAAATTTATTATTAGAAGACACAGCCATATCGAAATTAAATATGCTAATGAAAAAGTGTGGACATGAGACAGAGGAAGAAAATTATAGGAAATCCTACAGAAGTTAATTAATAAAACTGAGAAGAAATGGTTAATATAAGTTGAATGAAAATTGCAACAGAAAAATCGAAAATTCGAAAAAGGCTTGAAGATAGCAAAATCGTGCAGGTACGAACAATAAAGAATTGTATAACAGAGGATAGGAAGTGCGAAACTGAATCTCGAAAATGAATCTCGAAAAAACATTGAAATATCGAAATACAATGCCACATAATAGTTTGCAACACATTAAAAATAGACTTTTTTTTAATCATTTCGCCCAGAGCAAGGCGGAAATGCCACTGATGTGCAGATGGCTACATAACTGTAAAAAGATTAATTAGAAAAGAGTGAGGAGTACAAACTGGTTAGTAAGGAGCAATAGAAAGCTGAGAAAGCAGGTGCAATGACAGATGCATAGGTGGAGAGAAAGGGAAGGTTATACGGGGGTAATTATTTGTAACATGGTTAGATTAACAGAATGTTACTGCTATTTAATAAATATTTTAAGCATTTATTCAAAAAACAGATTTTAAAAAATAGTCAGTAAATATATCCTACTAAAATCAACAATATTAATCTTGAGATATTTAGCCTTAATCCCTTGTTTTCCAGGTTTTACAGTCCAATTATTTCTTGTACCACTCCTACTATTTTAGTTTCTTCTCATGACATAAGTATAGAGCGTTCTAGTTTTTATATAGCTGGGAAAAGCTCTTAAGCACCAATTCCTTGAAAGATGTATCATTTCAAAAGCAGATACTCCATTATAAATAACTCATAAAAATCTCCAGAGGATTGTCTTAACTTATTTCACTGATAGTTAATATTAATCATTTGTGAAGGCAAATATACATAAACATATTCACACAGCTTATCAAAAGTCTGTCTACTGCATATCTATGAGAAATATATCTGTGTGCGTAGTAAATATATATGTATATGTGTGTGTATGTGTGTGCGTGCGTGTGTGTGTATGTGTCTGTGAGTACGAGTGAAGATTTCCCAGCAGTCGGCTGAAGTTTCTTTTTGTGCCATACTTTTAATCAACCGAAATCTATATGGACAATCTATCTTTGAATTCAACACATAGCTGGGAGGTGATGATAAGTATTGATACCTTTCTTAGGGTTATTTGCGCAAAAATGAATATGAAGAACCCAACTCTAATTCTAACACTGCTAACAATTTCACACATTAAAACTGAAAAAGAAATTGAAATTATAAAAAAAATAGAAACAAATCAAACTTTTCTGTTCCAAACAGATGCACGAAAATTTCAAACTTAATGAAAAAATTCATTCTTAATATTATGTTATTATAGTTCTATTGCGTCACGCGATGTGAGCTTAAGAAAGATACAATAATTTTATTATTTTTCAAGTACTTCTAAAAGCCGGGAGCATAAAATTATTTTGGATAAATATACATTTCTTGTCTTTCATATTTGTATAAATTTCCCTTCTTTTGGAGTTGAAATGTCGATTCCGATAATCTGAAAACGCGTAGACAAAACAAGTGTCAGTAGGATTTGATAAGTTCACACGAAGGCCACGGCAGTCCGTGATAACCCGAAAATGAATCGAGCTCCGACGTGAGTTGGCAAAATCCCATTCGTTGAGCTAAAATCTTCCGCAAATCGAGTGGGCGGAAACCAGTTTCATTGGCTGTAGACTGTGAACCGGTCGGATCCCCAGAGAGGATCGAAATTAGTTATAAAAATAGATGCTCGACACGAAAAGTTCAGTTGGTTAAGTTTTGGGTCGCAGTTTGGTAGAGATTTCACGCAGTGAGCCACCCCACACTCTCCGCCAGCGGCCGCCTCCGATTCGGCACATTCCTCAGATTCCGTCAAGCACCCGAAAGAACTTTACTGTTTTAAAAGTTACATAGAAAACTTGACGACACTAACTATAGATAATATGTGAAAAGATTTTATTGAAATTTTGAAGAGATCTCAACGCTAACGAAACTTAAACAAGACATTTTTATTGAGTATTAGAAGCTATGATGCTTTTGGGGAACTTTCTCTCTCCGTTGTAAATATCATTTTCGACGATTGTATATCATTTTCGGCAAATGTATTCTTGGGAAAAGAGAGACAATGGTTTTTTTTTCTTTATATAAATACATTCTACGCAACTCTCCAGGCGTGTTCGAATTCGTTCATTTATTTTATTTTATTTTTTTTTGTGCCGTAATTTTTTTTCAAACCACAAGTGTCAATGAGTGTCCGGACTGGCTAAAAGTGACGACTATTAAGATTGCAATACGGGATCTCTGGGTCTAATCACAACGTGGGACAGTGGCCCGTTGTTGCAACAGATCGTCACGACCGGGTGGCAGTGTCACAACTAAGATCGTCACGACCGTCAGCGAGAACGAGCGTCACATTGGACAGACGACCATCCCGGCTGAGGCGTCATCTGGTGCCGTTTTGACCAGGATCTGGCCTGAGGGTTGCCGTCCAGCGTGCAGAGTTTCACAAGAAAAAACCCACCCTAATTTGGAATATTCTCGTAAAATTGTCATACTTTTAAGAAAAAAAAGGCATAGTTTATGAAAAAAAGATGAGTTGTAAATATCGGTTTATTTCCTGAGAAACATTTTAGAGCTTTTAAAAAATCACATTGTTTGATTAATACCTAAATATATGTTCTACTAGCAGTAAATGTTTAATTTATGTAACGGTATTAGCGGTACCAAAAAAGAAAATATTTGTAGTTATATTTTATTAAAACTCTTTATTACAATCACTGGAGTATTCATTCCTTGTAATAAAGAGTTCGGTTCGAAATTCCAAGCACTTGGTGAAGGCCGGAGCACAATCGTCGTAAAAATGGCAACAAAGATGAGGACAATAATCCGAATAGTGTAAATACTGTAAATGCGACCTCATTTCAGAAATATAGACAAATACTGAGAGAATCAATTATAACAATACCTTTTAACAATTTTTATGACATTGTTTAATAATGCTTAACGATTAAGAATGTCTTGCGAGGTATCATAGATTCATTGAATTATTTTGAATGTAAATAAAAATATACTATATAAATATCAGGAAGTTTGTGAAATCTTCATATAGAAATAATTAAATATTTCCTTATTCCACAGTTAACTTTTATGTAGCTAATGAGTTTAGCCTGAATCGTAAAAGCATGACTCTTTTTCTGTTCGATTTGTGATTTTTATTTCCAAATATGAGATGTATTTATGTTTCAAGATATACCATTTGCCCTGTGAGTGACAAAATATCCAAGCCATCACTTCCTCATTGTATTTGTCCATAACCTTAACTATATCTTTTTGATATTATGTAAAGGTTTTCATCTAATTTGTTTTAATTCTCTCACCAAACTTCATATTTGCTCGAGTGTTTGGTCCCTGTAAACCTCAG
The DNA here is from genome assembly GCA_037127315.1 of Ascarosepion bandense. Lineage (NCBI taxonomy): Eukaryota > Metazoa > Mollusca > Cephalopoda > Sepiida > Sepiidae > Ascarosepion > Ascarosepion bandense. The sequence continues at coordinate 2,358,956 of JBBBDQ010000253.1, forward strand.
CATCATTTTGTAGAAGAAAATTTATGTCGCTTCTAGTCTTTCATTCTTCCTTTATGATATTATCCAGCATTCACTTCCATAAAAAGACAGATATAACCCAATAGTTTAGTACAACATTATTTCTTTCCACCAAAATTTTCACTTTTCCCATTACTCTGCTTAGCTTTTAGAATATGACATTTGCTATCGCAATACGCCTTCGAGTCTCAGTGTTAAGTATTCTGTACTTTTTTTGAACAATTCCCAGGTAGTTAAATTTCTGTACCAGTTTAATTTTAGTCCGAACTTGTCTACCGATTCACATTCATTCATTTTGCCGACTTTGGAATTCAGGCCTCTGATGATAATTTAAATTTCTTTTGAGCTGCATTGAACCTGTCGTTGTCTATCATAGAATAGAAACGTCCATTTCCTTCTGCTGCACTTTCTACTCTCGTTGTATGCAAGAATTGTAAGTGACATGCTGAGGGGCTTTTCTTTCCGTTTAACTTCAAGACATATTGCAGATAACAGGTAATATCACAGAACGCATTCTCTCGTGATCTGAACCAGTTTCATTCCATATAATTTTTATTTTTCAATCCACCTACAAAACTAAAGTAATTTAAAATTAATTTTATTTTCACATAAGATATACAAAAATATCTGTACTGCAATATGTATCAGATAACTATAAATTATTAATGGTCGTAGTTCTGGTTGATGTCTAAGATAAAATTATTGGGATAATTATTAATGTAGATTTATTTATATGTTTCCTGTCACATATGTAGTAGGAAATGTTATAGATAAAATTATTTTAGTAAATTTATGAGTGATTAAATGCATTATATTTAATGGTCGATACAAATAAAATATTTCTCTGTATTCAACCAAAATTATTTCCCTGCTATATAAAGCATAATTATTCAATTTTTTGCAAATACAATGCATTAGATTGCAGTTTGGTTTGCTCAGGATATTTTCTGCGCTCAGATATAACCTGGTCTGAAGTAGTACTTTTTTAATGTTGTTAATAAATTATTTCCGAGACATTAATCTATCTCACGGTTATATTAAACACACATTTTAGAGCTTTCAAAAAATCACATTGATTAATACATAAATATATGTTCTACGAGCAGTAAATGTTTAATTGATGTAATGGTAATAGCGATACCAAAAAAGAAAACATTTGTAGTTATATTTTATTAATATTGGTGTGCACTGAGTGCTTTTAAAATAATATGCAAGCAGACGATGCAGCGGCTGTGGGATATTTTCTTCATTATCGGCTGCTTTTTTTAGTTGTTTCTAATGATAAAGTTGCTATTGTTATGGAATACTGATATTTCTTCTTACATTTACAAAACCCTCAATTCCAACAAAAGAATACTGAAATTTATTAAAGAGCCAAACAGAACTTTAACTGAGAGCATCAGTTTTTACATTATAAGAATTATTGTCTTCATCTTTCTTGCCACCTGAACGACTTTTCGACCATTGTACATTCCGGCCTTCTTCAGGTGCTAGGAATTTCAACCGAACCATTATTACAATCACTGGTGTATAACAAATTTAACATAGACTGTTATTGAGTAAAAAGCATTTTGCATAATACTAAGCTAATCCTTTAATCATAGATTGCATTGAACATTTAAAAGTATAAAAGGAACTAATTAATTAATTGAAGGATTCATTTGCTTCTGTTTAATTGTGAATTGTTTATCTCCAGTTTACTAAATCTCAGTGCAATGAATTCTGTTATATTATATCTCACAATTTAAACTTTTTAAAAATTGCCATTTTTCAGGCATTAGATACATTAGTATATTTATAAATTTTAAATGTACTAATATCATTCTTCATGAAATATATATCCATAAAATTTTCAACTACTGAAAAACAGATTAGACGATTAAGCACGGGGGTTACATGTATTAAGAGCGTTGGAAATTTAAAGAAATACCACTAAATAGGATGTAGAATATTATATCATAAAACACTATAAAGGATTTGATAGAAATAGTTTCAATGAAAAATATATTCACTGTATTAATACTCAATAGCAGCAAGTATATCATAATGAATATTTTATATCAACATACCTGTGCAGAACAAGAAAATAAAACTGATTTGAAGCAAATTTATATATATATATATATATATATATATATATATATATATATATGAATTTAAACAATAACGCTAATATGCATTACAACAAACATATATTTATTTTGAAGCATTGCGTTTTCTAATTTTTATTGATTCAAACATTGTTTTTTTAACTGTTACCCAGGAACTTTTTTACCATTATGTGTATTGATAGCTTCATTTGTTTTCTTCTAACTTTAAGACTATGTGTCTTTCCTCCTTTTTTCTACTTAAATCTTTATAATTGATTTCATATTTAGCAATCGTTGTGAGTATCAAAAATCTGTTAGTTCCAGTATTGTCTGTATCTGTGAGATGATTACCAAGCAAAAAAAAACGTTATATAATAAGTCAGCATATTTTAATTTTGTAAAAAAAATAATTAAAGCATGTTACTTTCCTCTCCCTCCCTCTCTCTCTCCTCTCTCTCTCTCTCTCTCTCTCTCTCTCTCTCGCTCTCTCTGAATGACATCAGTTATTCCCTCTATATTTTACAACACCATCTTGGGTCTTGATACTGATTTCTTTATCTATTTGAGAGAATAAACCAAGTAGTTCACCCAGTGGTATTCCAAGTTAATTTAAACGATATCAAGCGACTTAAAAATTTACAAGGTAGTTGACACAGTTCAGGCATTTATATGCTATCTGCGCGTTTTAGCTTGAGAGTCTTGTTTTTAGTTATGGCATTTTGGCATTTTTCCACAGTGACTTTATGGAGAAATTTCAATTCAGCCGTTCACGTAAACAGTTCTTTCATTGCTGATAATATTCTTTCAAGAAGACAATTAATTGCGTTTACCAATGGTTTATCTTTTGGTAAAAAAAAAAAAGATAAATCTGGTAGGATATACATGGTTTATTCACTGCAAGACATATATCAATTTATTTCGCAACCAAGTCCTAGTATACTTTTGAAAACACAAGTGCACTCATAGCTAGCTTAGGAAGGTGGTTTCAGGGTCTATCCATATATTTCTTTTCCAAAGTCATAGATGTGGCGTTGGATGTTTGTTCATTTTTATAGGTTCTATGGTAAGATTGAATGTAGAAGATTCCTGCTAATTCGAATAAATGTTCCTTTATTTTCAATGAGCGTAGCAGTTTCTGTCTCTATGTCACGAGGTACAAATAAGTATATCTAGTTTGTTATTATATATATATATATATATATATATATGTTTATCTCGTTTCCTTCCTAGTTCTGCTTTCATGCGAGATTCATATTTTAATTTCTATTGAGTTGAATAGGCATAATTTTAAACCAATAATTGGAATCGTACACAGAATAATCATTTCAAATGAATGAGTCATATAATAATTCATATAGCAAACCAAAATCACATTCTAAACATGAATCCTATTATATAACAAAAAGTTCCAGTTTATTTCGTGCATTAAATATTGGATATTTAAATCCTAAAATAAAATTTCCTTCAGATTAGCATTGTCATTGGGAAAGTAATTTTCTACTTGGTTGGTTTTATCTAAAACTGTGTAAATTTTCATATATAGTTTCACTGATCCCAAACTGTTTATATTAGTGTCGGTTTGGAAAATGGCTGCTGCTAGAGTTAATCAAACTTTATTGCAAATATTTTCATGGCAAATACTTGAACGAGGTTTATTCCTTGGTGCCTGACCACATGAATTTAAGCATGCTGTCAGGTTGGATGTGAGTTGTAAAGCAGTGATGTACGTTGTGTTGCAGTGGATACCAGCGTGAAAAGAGAAATAGGAGAACTGAGTTAGAAATCCAGTTGAATTCGTTACATTCACTTAGGCGAAATAATTAATCCGTGTTTTCCCCCCACCAGCTATGGGTTATTAAGAGAAAATATTTGGTTCTATTGCCTTGGATGACACCCAGTCTACTACAGAAAATGATTGTAACCTACTGCTGCAAACTTTTCTGCTCAGTTAATCATGTCTCTTTCGAGACACGATCGCTCAAGTGTGTATCAAATATGGAACCTAATTGACTAATTAGGCTGTAATATAGGCACCACCCTTTAACTGTTAAGATACCAAAATGTAACTGCTTCTTCTTCAAAAGTTATTTTTCGTCGAAATTCTCACCTGTATAATAGACTTCTATTTTCTCTGACTGCTAGACTATCCGAAGATTTAAATGCAACGTCTCTTGCTATCATTTCTCTTCTTGTATCACGTTCACTTTTATCCTTTTCTTAATACACTGTGTACCTAATCTTTTCTCTTAAGGTAACGCTCTGAGCACTAGTGGCGGTCCCAGGGTGCTAGGGATTAAATACTAAAAAAAAAAGAGAAATATTGGGGAAAAGAGGAAGTATGAATAATTAAATTTCTTATATATATATATATATATATATATATATATATATATATATATGTGTGTGTGTGTGTGTGTGTGTGTGTGTGTGTGTGTGTGTGTGGGTGTGTGTGTAAAATGTGCGGGGGGTGTAGAAATATGTGTATACGTGTGTGTATGTGTGTGTGTGTGTTTGCGTGTGTGTATGTGTGTGTAAAATGTGTGGGGGAGTGTAAATGAAATGTGTGTGTGTGTGTGTGTGTGTGTGGTGTGTGTGTGTGTGTGTGTGTGTGTGTGTGTGTGTGTGTGTGTGTGTGTGTGTGTGTGTGTGTGTGTGTGTGTGTGTGTGTGTGAGTGTGATTTTGAAGAAACTTCCTCCCGGGAAATCAAAGGTAGATTAGAATATGTACATATGTCTACATCAGTCAGTTCAGTAAGACAATTGCTTTGTTTTTGCTATTATTCTCATTATTATTATTATTATTATTATTATTATTATTATTATTATTATTATTATTATTATTTGCTGTTGATAATATTTTTTTTAGTTTCTTGTTTTTGCTCATGCTGTCGTTGTCGTCGTTGTTGCAAAACAGAGTTAATTCTCATTTCACCATATATAGAAACGTTCAACGGATGGATAGCATCAAGTGGTTAGAAGGCTATTCTAAATTATCAAAATAAATCTAACATGTACATTGTTTTTATGTTCGTTTTTTCCCTTTCGATTTGTTTTATGATTCCCATTCTGGCATTCATGTCTCTATTTCCCCGAATTCTTGAAGTTTCCAATTCTTTCTGCGCTATTTATTTCTCTGGGGAAGTAATCTCTTCCTCTTCCATTTCCATTTTAATTCGATGTTTCTTGAGATATTCAGCCTTAATCCCTTGTTTTCCAGGTTTTACAGTCCAATTATTTCTTGTACCACACCTACTATTTTAGTTTCTTCTCATGACATAAGTATAGAGCGTTCTAGTTTTTATATAGCTGGGAAAAGCTCTTAAGCACCAATTCCTTGAAAGATGTATCATTTCAAAAGCAGATACTCCATTATAAATAACTCATAAAAATCTCCAGAGGATTGTCTTAACTTATTTCACTGATAGTTAATATTAATCATTTGTGAAGGTAAATATACATAAACATATTCACACAGCTTATCAAAAGTCTGTCTACTGCATATCTATGAGAAATATATCTGTGTACGTAGTATATATATATATATATATATATATATATATATATATATATATATATATATATGTGTGTGTGTGTGTGTGTGTGTGTGTGTGTGTGGGCGTGCATGTGTGTGTGTATGTGTCTGTGAGTGCGAGTGAAGATTTCCCCGCAGTAGGCTGAAGTTTCTTTTTGTGCCATACTTTTAATCAACGAAATCTATATGGACAATCTATCTTTGAATTCAACACATAGCTGGGAGGTGATGATAAGTATTGGTACCTTTCTTAGGGTTATTTGCGCAAAAGTGAATAAGGAGAACCCAACTCTAATTCTAACACTGCTAACGATTTCACACATTAAAACTGAAAAAGAAACTGAAATTATAAAAAAAAAAAATAGAAACAAATCAAATTTTCTGTTCCAACCAGATGCACGAAAATTGCAAACTCAATGAAAAAATTCATTCTTAATAATACATCTCCCGTTGAACTTGATAAAAAATTTAAAAATTTAATAAAAAGAAAATTGTACTAATTTCGCCTCAACTGATGTATTAAGTAAAGCCAACATTATATATAAATTCAAATGTCCCTCTGGGAGAATTGATCTCAGACAGAAGAAAATATGCTGGATTTACAGAAACTACATTAACAGACGTTTTTACATTACACTTGTCTGACAATTCGTCCATTTCTAGATATCTACAACAACTTTCCTGTCCTCATTTACAACATAAAAATAATGAACTATAACATAATTATCATACACCAAGAAAACTACAAAAGCAAACTTTAAGACATCAATTAAAACAATCAGCTATGAGTACTGTAGTAATGTTCAAAAATATTTGTAAATAGAACAGTTTTTTCATACTTCAACACGTGCATGGCCATGTCATTATAACCAATAAAAATTCCATGTTGGATAATTTTCATGTTCTAATTAACGATAAGCTATTTATCAACCTTTATAATCGAAGCAAGAAGAAAATTTATAGTAATTTTTAACAAAAGTTTTCCGGGTATTTTTGTTACCACAACACACACCATTGAATATGATCCCGGAAGGAGATTAAATGTACGTGAGAATATAGAGATATGAATAATAACATCTGTCAACGTTACAGCTCATTTCTGAAATTTTTCATTTATAATGCGAGAAAGATTATCCTTAACTTATAAAGGATTTTATTTTAAAAATGTAGTCACAATGTTTGCAATCTACTTCATCTCATATGTTTTTAATTTTTTTCGGACTTTATATATATATATATATATATATATATATATATATATATATATACTTAAAGAAGAGGACCGATGTGAGTAATATCAAAATAGTTTAATGATGAAAAGTTAAACTTAGACAATATCAAAAGTTCAGTTTTAAAAAAAATAATTAACTTTTCTTCCAATATATATCCATGACTATATTTCTCAAAAGAAGGGCTTGCCTCGGGGTTTGCTTCTTACTTTTTTAAATCGGATCTTTTGATCTCTTTTGAATTCTTTTTCGGTTTCAGTTTTTTTCGAGGGATATCGTTAAAATTTTGTTTTTATAGATTGACATTTTTCACAATGGTCCTGAACCTTAGGCATCTATTGGAACTTCGCTGTACGAAAGATCTCATATATATAGAGAGTTGGTTGGTTGTTCTGTTTTTATGACATATCAACCTCGGCGGGTCATTTATTGCCAACTAATTTTTTTATTTATTTATTGATGATAATACATTTTCCTTTCAACAATCTATTTTTTTATATATGTTTTTAGTCTAGTAAGTAATTTTTCTTTTCGAGTATCAAGATTCATTGGGATTTGTTTTTAAGGGCAGGGTCCCCAAGTCCTACTCTTGTTATTTAACCCATAACTGGAAAGAAGAGACGGATGATTACCTTTCCCAAGGGTACCAATGCTTAAGTTAATGCAGGATATTCAACTGAAATTCGAACTCGGCTCACTGATTTCTCTTTCCGAGCCGATATCCACTGCACTAAAACGCACATCCCTCACGTACAGCACCTGGTATTCCGAATTGGTCACCCGTCTAAGTACTGACCAAGCTCAACTTCGGTGATCGAGCGAGAACCGGTGTAATGAAGACATCTCAAGAAATTTACGCAAATGTCTATATGAAAATTTTTCAAATCCGCTACACACTAAACGCATTGATTGTATACCGTAAGCAAAGTGATCACAATTCCGACATAAGAAATGCTTCTCTAATTAAAACGGAAAAAATCACAAAGAATTAAATGACTGGTAACGGCTCTAATTGCTCCTTCAGCTAAAGTGAACATAAACTTTTCATTATACATAGTAAATTATTTTATCACTATAGGTATATTTTAAATCAAATACGATCAAATGATTGTAACATACACACTTGTAAGAAATGGTTATTAAGGCATTAATTTTATTATCACAGTAATTAACATGCTGCTGTTTTCAAAAACGCAGAACAAAATAGATATAGAAGTTGATTAGTTCCAGTGGTTAGTTCAAGTGACTTGTCCAAATATATTGTTATTTCAATAACAGACTACAGCAGTGGTGAACAAATATCACAGAAGCGTTTAGGTAAATGAAGATAACTACTTGGCTACTAAAAATAGCATCGCACATGGAATGAGAATGCTATACCCCAGTGATCTGAATAAAGTGTTCAGTTCAAAATGCTTTGCATGTGGAGATATCCCGAGCGCACAACGACCGAAAAACCGTTAACATATCAGTAAAGATAAGAACAATATTCTGAATAATGTAAATAGATATGAATGTTTCTAGATTAAAAAACATTAAAACATTTTTTTACAAACTTTGCATTTACTAGTGTCTGTCATTCATATACATATGCAGTCCTAACAACAAAAACAAACTCAAACAAATGCTATCCTAACAAATGAACTCGTCACAATCTTCTTTTCAAACTTAACTTAAAATTTTCTATTGTGGTAATTTCATATAATTCCTTACGATTTACTCAGTCAGCCATTTAAGTGTCATACGTAATACACGCTTGGGCGATCATGTCTCTTTCGAGACATGACTTACTAGTCAGAAGATTATCCCACATTTCTTTCTGCGGCAGAGTGGTTTTCATCCAAGGCTATAGAACCCAAACTGTTCTGTTATTTAACCCATAGATGGAAGAAATAGACAGATTGATACCATTCCTAAGGGTATTTGAGCGTAAGTGAATGCGATGAATTCAACTGGAATTCGAAATCGGCTCTACAATTTCTCGTTCTGAGCCGATATCCACTGTGCGACAACGGACACCCTTGCACGGCAGCGCACATCCTAAATACAGACCATAAAAAAGAGAGGGTTATATATTTTATTTAACGAATAACAGGACATACAATCTGTTTCATATTCATTAATTAGGACAATAGACTTGAAAGCGGAATTAACTAAGATTCTTCGATAGAGAACAAAGCTTGTAAAATTATCTTTTCTTCAATGATGTTCTAGAGATTTTGATTTCCAGTGTATACTTGCGGCTAAAAATGATGGCAATTGTTTGAAGGTCTTAATAATGTGATGCAATGAGACAAAAGACTTGAGACAATGCGTTGAGATTCAATAAAGAAGATAAAGAATTTCAATGGTATCTTTGATTCTCCTGATAGCATTTTAATCGACTTTTGCTCAATATCTATTATGTTAAATATTCATGCTTAATATTACAATGAAACTGATATATCACACGGAAGAAAAAGAAGGCGAATAACAAAATCGCCGAAGACAAGCCTTATTTGAAGACCGAGTTTAAACAAGATGATCACTAAATAGATAAAGGTGTCTGAGTGGTTCACACGAGACGCTTTAACTAAGAAACTGCAATCTACAAAAAGAAGGAAGAAAGGAGCAGATTAATAGAACGGTTCATTCTACTCCAATTTTCTCTCAATGCATTTAAACATTTTATGTCCATAGATAATTAAAACGATTAAAAGAATTAATCACATAAATTTACTAGATTCGACTTATCTCTCTTTCCACCACTCATGGATCTACAAAAATAACAGTAATAAAATGAAGAAGAAGAAGAAAAAAAGAAAAAAATAAGAATGAGGATAAGGAATGGCAAGGAGTTGAAATAAGTAGGAGGAAGTAGAATGTGGAGGTGGTAAAAGTCGGAGGAAGAAAATGAGGAGGGAGCAATAAAGAATCAGTAGGAGGAGGAAGACGAAGGATGAGGATAGGGTAGGAGGAAAAAGAAGAAGAATAAGTAAAAAGAAGGCTTCGATGGAGTCTGAAGGCTTTATTCTTAGGGCAATTGGCTATAATATATTACACTCAAATACTAAACTGTATCGTTTTAAAATGTATAGATACAAATTTACAGATATAATGAATGCATTGACTCTGTTTATACTGAAATATTAAGGCAGAAAAATAATAACGCCGAAATATTCTATGATATTAAGTTATAACAATACCTGAAAATTGGAACATCAACATGTGGTACTTAAAAGCTAAGACTGTTTATTTTGTTGTTGGAGTTTTGTATTTGCTAAAGAATGTAACTCGCGAATTAGCTGCACTGTCTATACAAGAATCATTCCGAAAACCTCTAGAAAACAGTGCACATTTCCTGCTAATATTTTAGTTCATTTAATTCTATTTTCTGCTACTTGTCTTTTGTTTCGTTTAGCCAAGGGAAGTAACTGACAACGTTTGCCAATTTTTTTTTTTTTTGCTTTTGACAGGCATATTATTATAAAACAAATGTATTTTAAAAGGATATTTAATAATAATAATCATAATAATAATATGCATAAAAACTTGATAGATTCTCCTCCTTCTTAAGTTTTCTGCATTTGTTTGTCACACATGTGATTTCTTTTGAGTAATTCTATCCTTTAGAATCTGTCAGAACATTGCAGAGAATAGAAATGTCAAAATATATCCACAATAATATATACGAGTTTCCTGGATGTATCGTCTAAAATATACATACTAATTCAATTCAGTGACATATATTGGATATGTTTGGTTTCCATTTATAAAACAACCAATATCAAATGATACTATTACACTTCGCGAATAAAATAAGTGGCAATGTGTGAATATATGCAGAAGAGTACTTGTTAAATTTTCATTTAAATAGATATCATTTGAGGAGCGAGAACGCCAAAAACTAATTGTAATAAATTTGAACCTATGTATGATGGAGAAAATCTCATACAAATATGGCTTCAAAAAACAGAGATTTCTGTTTTTCAATTTATATAACAGTGGTTACGAAAAGAAGAAAGCATTAAAAGACTTTTTAGTAGTAACCCAAATAGATTTTATAAAATAATTATTATTCATCCAGTTAATATTTAACAATAGTTCACATCTGTCATGTGAATGTTTTTTCTTTAATTTTCAGTTAATGAAAATATTACATTGGATTAAAAGATTCTACAAAAACTATAAAGTCAAACACGTTTCTTCACTTTTCTGAAATTCCACGAAATAGAATGTTGTATTTCTATAAAGACAGTAAGCGTAACAGTAAATTCATATGGTGTCTACCAATGAATCTAAAAAACATTAAACATGCTTTTTGTTTTACTACGAATGATTTTAGTATCATTTTACGTAATTATGTTGTAGACTAGGGTTTTAAAACTCTATATATCCGCAGAAAAATAACATATTTTCAGGAATTAATTTAAGAATTTGAAAGATAATTTTATTGACATTTGATATTTATCTAAAATGGACAAAAGCTTTGACTAATTAAACAAAAGCTTTTTTGGGTCCAGTGCCTTGAGATAACAAACTGACCACAGCAGGAAAAATAATTGCATTTAGATAAGGTGAGATAAAGGAACTGAGACATCTGTAAGAGGCATGATTCGTTGATGTAGAACAACCTACCCAGCTGGAAGAAATAAAGGCTTCAGTTAGAAATTCCAATCACCAGAAGTTTAATGCGTTCAACATCATGAACATGAAAATGTAGAAGCGGACAAGACTTCTAATATTTTAAACATTGTAAAAGAGGTTTATCCCGTTTAAATGTTTTTTACGTATATTAATACTTTTTAATAGTAGTTTACTTGAAAAGTAGCTTATTTAAAATATATCCTGGATATATATATATATATATATATATATATTGATTCTTTAAATACTTAGCTTTTGGTTATAATAAAATTAGACCAGTACATATTTTTATTAAAAAGTGTTCAATACAATTATATTGTAGAACTTTTGAATATTCTTCATTTGCAAACGAGTTAGTACGCGACCTAGGTTTCTACCATGTGGTGTCTTCAGGCGATTTGCAATAACTGATTTTACTGTTTAACATTTTAGTAAGAACAATTATGCAATGTCGATTTTTTTTAACGCTCACGTAACAGAGAATGCTTTTTCTTTCATTTACCAGAAATTATATCGTTTCCATTTATGGTTGTATGAACTTAATAGTTTTGTTTTTTATGGTTACATGTGTTCTTTTATTCAATAACTTAATCTTTTTGGGAATAGCATAATTGCCAACTCTTCCTCCTTGCACACTCTACATATTTGCCACCATTGTAAGATTGGCTCTTTTCACTATACTCCTCGTTAACTCTGGGTCTTTTCCCTATTTTAATTTCAATTTCGACACGTGGCTAGCAAATTTTGTACATTGTTTTCAAATTTTCTATTTTAAATATAGACTTGTGATTGAACCACCATGTTTTAAGCGTGTCTTTGGTTGATCTCAAATATATTTTGTTATGAACATTTAAGTTACGTACTTTTGCATTGCAAATGCCTATTTTTTTTTACAAAGTCCTTGAATTGCGTATTTATTTTTGTCCCTGCAGCTGCAATATTTTTTATTAGTGATCATGGTTTGTACAATGATATTTAAACTGCTGGAGATTTTTTCTTTATGAAACTTTCTAAATTACTAGTACAACTATAACTTAGAATTATTGTAATCCAAATTTTAAAAAAAATGTTTAGTTCTGATATTTTTGGAAAGTGCTTATCTGTCAGTTTTCGCATCTTTCAATTCCTGCTCTGATTCAATTTTATAACTTTCTGCATTTTCTTGTACTTAACCTTCCATTTTCACCTCCTCCAGATTTTTAATGCATGTGCCTGTATATATTGCCCTTGTTACTAATCATCCATCTCCACATCATCCAGATCGTTTCTACTCTCTAGCCGATTTGCCTGTGTCAGTGTATGTTGTCCCGTCATTTCCAATATAACTGTCCTTTGACCATTTTGCATGTGGAAATTTTTTTCAAGATTTTTCTCATTTTTTTCCATATCATACTTTTTCACTCTTAGTATTTTATACATTGTGGTGTTTTTGTTGTCCTTCACTCTGGCAAATTCCGGCCATCCTGAATATGAGTTCAGTAATACTTAGAATAATCCCCATTGTGTAAGACATATATACGGTAAGCCATGGTTCTGCTTTCTTGGGCCAGGAGTAAAATTCCAAAAAGTCTAATTCTCTGCCTTAATACTGGATCTTGCTTTGTTTCTATTTCACGTACATCTAGAGGCAGAATTTCTGCATCAACCCAGTTTATTATTTATTTATATTCATTTTTCTTCAGTTTCATTTTTATATGGTAATCTTGATAATGCGTCTACATGAGGAATAGCGTTTTCCTTTTAGTAAACTCTATCAAGAACGAATGCTAGGAATTTTATTGTCCATATTATAATCCTTGACGATGTTATTTTTGTCAATTTCTTTCGCGTATTAAATATGAATTCCAATGTATTTTTGTCAGATTTTTATAAAAAAATCTTCCTTTCAAATATTTTCATGCATTGTCTATGCATGCTACTGTTACTAGGACTTTTTAAAAATATTCATGTAGATAATTGCTGCTAATGTTCATCTTCTTGATTTCTATATGACTTGGAGTTCTTCTGAAGGAATAGCAACAGTAGGCTTCTTATTAGCGTCCGGGTTAAAGCTATTTTCTGGGAGTCAAAAATATTTTTGCTGGTTTCCTCATCAAAATATGTATTAATGTTTAAATTAGATGGTTTGATTCTGTATCCACTGAAATTCATTGTCTCTTTGTTTTGTGTAATTTTGCAAATGATTCTGTTGTGTCGCTGTATATTGTGCGCTATATATATATATATATATATATATATATATATATATATAGGAAAAACTACTAAAACGTTGTAAGTTTATAAATGTATTGTTTTGACAGTATTTGTTTATTAATATTGTTATATTTGATATTTCAGACCGTCCTCGGCCCTTCATCAGAAACAAATGATTTTAATACATTTTTAAACTTACAACGTTTTAGTAGTTTTTCCTATAACTATTAAGACAGTATACGTGGATTACCACTATATATATGTATATATATATATATATATATATATATATATATATATATATATATGCTTTCAAAATTTATTGGCACACAAAATGGTTCTAATTCTCTTATTCTTTATTACAGCTATACTTTCATTTATTTTTCTTCTATCACCAGGAGATGTCCCTTCTTTTGATATCTTAAATATATCTTCTTACAGCAAAATTTTTTTTTTAATGATCAAACATGCCTCATATATTTCCATTTGCTCCAATTTTTATTTTAACTCTTCCTTAGTTCTCGCTTCCAGACCTATATCTTCATGGTATTTTATCCTATTTTTTTTATTTTTGATAAACAAACATTCAAACAATATGACTGGAAGATTTTATCCCAAAAAATCGTCGTTTCCATTGGAATAATTTTATATGGGTGTTTATTCGGGTTACTTTCTTGAAATTCCCGTCAATTCGCTTTGAAAGCATACTAACTTCAGATAAATTTTTTCAAAGTACTCTTTTTTTTAACGCGTAGCTTGCAGCTTTGATATGTGACAATTGGAAACGAGTTTGACCATATCAGTTGATATTATCTTATAATCACTACTTTTATATAAATCTCAATCAGGTTTTTATCGTTGCTATCTGTGATGCACAATAACTAACACCATGATTTGCTCTATAATTATATCATTTTCTTTAATTGTATCAATTTCTGTAATGTATTTCTAATCAAAATAGATAATGATTGGGATCTTTTCTTGATCTTATGCTTTGTTTGATAATTTTCCATTAGTCGAATATCTGCTTTATAGCCTTTCAATAATCCTACTTTATTTTCTTCTGATTTCATGGAATAAGTTAATATCGCTACGTTTTCTTTTAATGCATCTATCCAAAATTATCAACGATCATATTTTCATGCTAAAACTAATAAGAATTAATACAAAATCCTTGTCGGTTTCAGTTTTTTTTTTAAATGTGTTCATTGTTTTTTATGGTTGTTCCATCAAACTGCTTCAGTTGTACGCTATTTTTGTTTCGGTCGTCCTAAATTCATCAAAATATTTTTTTGGAATCAGCTTAATTTCACTGCCCGTATCAACTTGCTTGTCAAATACTTGGACTTTCATCCATATTTTTCCTCTAACTCTTCATTGTGTATTCATTGTAAATAATCCAGATTCTTCGGAGGGGATTGGATAATTTTTTTTTACTAGTTGATTTTCGTAATTGATTATTTTCTAAAAATTATATTTTATTTTGCAATTTGAGCATATTTTTCCCAAAGCTTGACATTTATACGTGTCTCTTATATGATTTTTCCACAATATTTATATTTTAATATGTATTTGCTAGTTATCGTCCAAAATGTCTAGAATTCTGTTTGATTATATTTTCCCAAAATAGTTTATCTAAAATAATTATTTCTTAAAATCGAGAGCTTACAGAAAAAGAAAATAGGTTGGATTTTGTTTTCAGACATATGGGACCGAAAAATATATATCTATATTTTTCAGTTCTAAGACATTTTTGGATTGTGCTTTCACACATTTTCAAGATTTCACTTCACCTCATAATTATAACTGAATGCATGTGCAAATCTCTCCCGTTATATATAATTCCATAAAATCACAATATTTAGTAAAATCTAAACAGGACAAAATAAGCTGCACAGAATGTTCAAAGATTTCTTTCAGTTCCCTTAAATATATATATATATATATATATATATATATATATATATATATATATATGAAAAATGGGGATGTTCTTGGTCCGAAATAATAAAAAGTGAATATTTTAAATTTTGATCAGTTTTAGAAAGTGTGGCTTGATATTTTAGTGCTTTTCTGTGTTTGATCTTAATGATCGGGAAATACATTCACCAATCGAATTTTCGGCTATAAATTACCTAAAGTCTCTAAGTGTCAATTATCAGCAAACATAAAATCAATACAGACAGGATTGAAACTTTTCTACGGTTTTTAATGACAATGATAAGATCAAATGTTACATGAAGTTTGAGATCGATATATTATTGTCAGATTTATGAAGGAAGATAAGACTCAACATCATTGGCAATAAAATTTCGATGCTTAAAATAGCGTTGACACCAGTAATAGCAATAGTGATGTATATTTTATTTTTGTTTGATTTACGGAATAACAACGATTAAGAACTACAACTTTAACTATTCTGTTTATTTATTAAGTTGTAAATTACAAATATTTGTACTGTAACTATTTATTAAATTTCTGAACTATATTGATAATTTTGTGTGAAGCTCATTTGTTTTTTATTGGAAATTATTCATTAGAATTTCAGGTTTTTCTCTATATATTTTTCAAATTCTTCTAAGTATCTCGCTGATTATTAATTGATGTAATATTATAGGTATGTATGCTACGTAACGATTATGTATACTTATTAAGAAACTAGAGTTAAATGACAGAAATAAATACAATAAATATATATTTGATCCTTTATATAATACATCAATTAGTACTATGATAGTTATGACGATAAACTACATCCGGCAGCGTGTGAAGTGTGAACAATCGCTTATTTTTGTGGTTTATAGATCCAATCTAACACAGGTGTTTTAAATGGTAACATATTTAATCGCCCAACTGATGTCAAAACAACGTGAAAATAAAAAAGTTATGTTATAGTAATAATAAAGGTACCATATTTTCATATTAAATTACGAACAATATATTTTTGTAAAATTAAAAACAGCAGTATAATAAAATGTTGTTAAAAATTAGTTGCAATTTATTTTTGAAAAAGTAATTTCATCTATAATTATTTTATTAGAAAAAACTAAAGACCGAAATAAAATGAAATGTCGATATTAAAAGACACAAGTATTTGATATGCTGCTAAACTGTTGAATATTATTATAATGTGCTTTAAATCTTTAGTCAACTGATATTAACTGTTTTGTATATAAATAAATAAATGAATATATATATATATATATATATATATATATAAATGACATAAGTTTTATTACTACAAAAACATCAACTGAAAAATAAAATCTGCTAATGGGAAAATGTCTGATAATATCATTATGCTATGAAAACAACAATTAAATTTTATTTTCTGCTGTAAAATTTTGTAAATGAGAAACATAATGGAAAAGTAAGGGATTTAAATTAGATGTGAATGAAAAGCACTCAGATTAAATGTACATTATCAATTTTTTACAGAGTCGACTTTTTCAAATATAAACATTTATTTTAGTAAAATTCTAATATTAGCAATGGAAAGGAAAAATCAAAATCGCCATAACTTATTCGAAATACAATTGGCAAAAATAGAGGAAAGAATTCTGTTTATTCTCATTAAAAATATTTTGCATATTTGCAGAAATCGTTAATGTATACTTAATGTCCAAAGAAATGCAAAGTCTAAAAACAATTCCATTAAATTCGTATTAATGCATTATACATTTATTAATATTTCATGTAGAAATAAATTCTGTTGTTGATTTTAATTTGTGTATAAATACATTATCAATGTATATATGTACAAAATAACAACACAAGAAAACATGAAGATTTATTATAAATAAGTAAATGTATAAATAATTATTCTATTTTGATTACACGCACACAGACACACGCATATATATATATATATAAATATATATATATATATATATATATATATATATATATATAATTTTTCATTAAAGCTGCGTGAGAAGAAACTGAGTTTAGTCATTATATTCGTTTCTCTTTTTGTTCGTCTAAGTATTTCTTACGTATCCGTATATAAAGTTTGTAAACTTTTCTAAATATTTTGCATAAATTAAGGGAATACACTAAACGCGACTGAACTTGGAACTCTGTTCTTCTATTAAAAAATCCGAGGCGCTATTCATTACAACACCTGAATATCTAAGCTTAGAGCACCGGTTATTTAAAAGCAATCACCGATATAGTTTCTGTCCAGGTTTCACATTTCTTAATGTTTGTGATTATTTGAAATTCGGTGTTTCTACAAGATCTGAATAGAAGCCGTAGACTTACTAAGGAGCGATGATTTCAATTTACTCCTTGACCAAAAACTAGTGTGCACAGTCAATCACAAACTGGAGCCGGTTACTTTCAGAAACGCAATGTCGTAAACTATGTAGTTTAGTAAACATTCCTGATAGAAATGTCATGGATATTCCCGTAAATGTGTATCTTTTTATTCAAAGCGAATTAAAATCTATCAACTGACAAAACGCTCTCAAATCAGGAATAAATGAAAAATTTGAGAATTTTGTTCGTAGTTGATTTATGTATTCTCTTCAGTTGTTCCTTAGGTCTTTTAAATCGAAAGCTGATTTTGTTACAATGTTGTTAATTAAATCTCATCATATTTTTAGATAGACTTTTTAAATGTCTGGCAGCACCTTTTGAAATACTCTTTGCTAATATAAAGGAATTCGATCAGATGAGATGAATATTGTTTTAAAAATATGTATAAAAATACATATGTATTTTATGTATTAAATATGTAATTTTTTTGTCAAAATATGTATATAAGATATACATTATCACCAAGGGATTTATCAATTCGTCTAATTTCTTTTCATTATCTATCTATCTATCTATCTATCTATCTATCTATCTATATTATTATATATATTATTCATTATATTATATATATTATATATATATATTATATATTTTGTATATATATTATATATATATATTATACATATGTTATATATACATATTATATATTATATATACATATTATATATTATATATATTATATATATGTTATGTATATATTATACATATATATATATTATAATATATATATTAATTATATATTACATATATACATATTATATGTATATATATAAACACATATTATATGTATTTTTATATTATATATATACATATTATATATATACATATTATATGTACATATATACATATTATATGTATACACATTATATATATATTTTATATGTATATATATACATATTATATATACATATTATATGTATATATATATTATATATAAATTTATTTATATTATATATATATATTATATGTATATATACATATTATATATGCATATTATATATATATAAATATTTATATATATATTCATATATATATATATATATATATATATATATATATATATATATATATATATGATATATTTCCTTATACGAAATTCGGGACATTTATACCACATTTATACCACATTGTAGCAAAAAATACGCACATAAAACAAAAAAATCCCCCTCAGAAATGTAACATGGCATAACCTATTAGATGCCTTCCAAATATAGAAAATAACAATAAAAGAATAAACTATTCAGTTTCTCTATATATCAGCGCAGACAAAACAATGAATCTATAAGAATTAAGCCACCAAACGAAGACAAATCACTCAAGGACACTTTAACTAAATCATAGAATAATACCCACAAACATAACAAGGACTTACTAAAAGAGAAAAATACATTCTCCCAAATATTAGATCTAAACAACTGAAAAACAACTGAAAAAATGATCAATGCCGCACAAGCATTTATAACACTGAAATCACAAGATTAATTCGAGAACGTTCCCAGTATGCCGACTGATGTACCTAATAGTGAATTGTGTAAAATATAACAAATATTACTGGAACTAATTAATTCAGAGCTAAGAAGAATATTAGGATATAATCAGTGGGAAAACATAAAGACTGATACAGAACGGTTCCGTAACCTACAAATAAATCATAATTGCCAATGTCTATAAATGAAAATAAAAAAATTCGATTAATAATCTCACTCTAGATAAAGCCATATGCTAAGCACAATAACAAATAAAAATCTTTAAACGCTCTCGAAGAAATATATCATTCCAAAATGAAGACATAATTATAATGAAATTAGTAAATATTGACTCAACAGTGGGATGCGTTGACGGTGCATTGACCTCATAGATATTTACTCATTAAACGAACTAAGTTAAATAATATATAGAGATTATACTGGGCTCTACAGAGACGGTGGTCTTATAATCTTTAAAAAAATCTTTGTCAAACAAAATACAGGCATAACTAGAAAACAATCATAATAATATTCGAAATTATTGGATTAGAGAAGAAATAGAAGCAAACCTAAACGAAATACATTTTAATGTATCACTGTGAAACTGACAAAAGGTAAATATAAACCTGATAGAATACCAACAATATACCTCTCTATATAAAGACATCTTCAAACTACCGGCTGTCATTAATCAAGTAGATTCCCCAATAAATTAAACGGTTACTTTCCGACAATTCTTTCATTGAAACCTATTCACCGAAGTGAACTAAGTGAACTGGCAAACATCCCTAAATGATAATGAATAGCATCAAATCTCATATAAATTGTGACATAGATTAATTTTATTTTAAATTATGCGAAAATGAAAATGACACTTTCATCATATTTTAACAGATATATACAGAGGAATTACACAAAAATATCTTGATATGCTAACAAGTAAATTTATTCAATAAAACGACCATTGATTTCAGCCACTGATTAAGACGTCTTTGGAATCTAATTCATATCTTTTGAATGGTCACTTTCTTTAAATTGGTGAATGAAACCATGAATATTTTCTTCAATTTATCTTTGGTGTAATAGGATTTTGCTCGTCCTGTGCACAACTTTGCCCCACACATGATAAATTAAAGTGTTTGATGACTGGGGATTTAGGTGAAAAAATGATTGCTTATCTGGTCCCAGAAACCCTCTGAGAGGAAAAAGTGTGATATCCTGTTGTGTGGCCTGATGTAGATTTCTGTTAGGTGATAGAATATTCCGGTAGTCACACTGGGATCCATGGATGCACGTCTTCCTCAAGGTACTTGATGTAGGCCTAGGTGTTAAGTTTGATGTTTTGTAGGCAGTTAAACAGAAGTATAACGACGCCTCACTCCTGAACACTCCAAACAACATGGTTTTTTCAGTATATAATATTCAACTGTTTCCGAAACTTCTCATCTCATAATTTAAACACGAAAGCAAAGTTTTACTAGGCTATTAAAAATTTAAAATGAAAAGAATAAACAAAAATGCATAAAGAAAACTAAATAAACAACATAAAGTAAAATAAATTAATTTAAAATAATAAACAAATTAACAAATCGCGTACAAACAGATAAACACAAGGAGACAAAAATAACAACCAAAAATAAAATGGTCAATAATAAATAAAACATTCATCAACAATATAATAACGCTAAAATCTGTATTCGGGTCCACAATTATTCAAACTCAATAAAACGTAAAATAGTTAAAATCAATTATCTCACAACATAATACCCACAATGCAACACTACCATGTATATGTAAACAGTAAGCAAGAACGCAGCACACAGTGCATCACCATTGCCATTAGTATGAAACAGTCTGCAATGTTAAAATTTACACATACACAGTGTTAAATTATACTAATGCTTAGTTTCGAAATTGCTGAGTTTTCAGTAATTTACTGGTAGAAAGTCAGGTTAGGCAAGAAAATTTTCTCATAAAATGCTCGATATCAAGATAGCAATGGAACGTTAATAGAATTACTATGAAGATTTTTGTCACTTAGCTGAGCAGTGTTATTTCATCTATTCGAATTCCGTTTTTCGTGAAGGTATTTTTGTAATGTTTTACTATTAAAGATTTTTTTTATTTTACTTTTTGGTGCTTTTTCTAAATATAAATAAAAATAATTGTTAATGAATAGAAATAAAATAATACACTGAAAAGTGAAAACAATAAAAAACTAATTTTAAGAAAATTTGAAGTCTACATGACCAAA
The DNA here is from genome assembly GCA_037127315.1 of Ascarosepion bandense. Lineage (NCBI taxonomy): Eukaryota > Metazoa > Mollusca > Cephalopoda > Sepiida > Sepiidae > Ascarosepion > Ascarosepion bandense. The sequence continues at coordinate 2,380,684 of JBBBDQ010000253.1, forward strand.
ATATCATTGCTGTGTTTTGTGTCAAACCTCTCCTTATTATATATATATATATATATATATATATATATATATATATATATATATATATACACATTTGGCGACAGAGGTAATTGAGTTGAGTTTTAATGGTGTGATGTATATTCAGAGAGACGGTGTTGCTCTGGGCATCCCTTTGATTCCAAATCTAGCTAATATTTTCGTGGGCTATTTTGAACGAGTATTATGTGAGAAGGTTGACATACTATCTGTTTATTTGAGATATGTCGTCGATATTTTCTCAATTTTCGATTGTTCAAGTGATGTCAATCATTTTCTGGTATAGCTAACTTTTTATATCCTTCTCTGAATTTTAATATTGCGTAGGGACGGGATTTTAGTTACTATTGTTTTCCATAAACCCACATTTAATGGTTTATATACCAGTTGGAGTTCATTTGTTCTAAAGTACCGATAAGTAAATTTAATTGATATTCTGGTTCAAAATGCTCCGATGACTCGTTCCCGTGGGTTGTTGAATCGCGAATTTGTTATCTGACAAAGAATGTTTAAGGTAATCGTTACACCATTAATGTTATTAAACGTCTGATAGCTAAACAAATTAAACGTTTCAAAGAAACAGCAATCTACAGAACCAGTCGCTGCTCAGTTTATTTAAAATTACCATTAGTAAAATTAGTAGAAAATGTCAGTTAATAGCTGACAAATGTTCGGCATGTGTTTCGTCGTGTTATTTTTCAGTAAAGATGCATAGTGAAATTCAAACTCGAACTTTCCTTCCAGATTTTAGTATTGATAGGTTGTCGTATTTTCATAAAGATTCTGTCGTTTACAATTCAAATGCCGAGTGGATGCAGTATACAAAGGACGTACCGGGTTGGAATCATGCGTAACGCAGCATGTCCCCGCAAAATAGTAGTTTGAGTAGACCAAGACAGTGTTTAAGAAACACTCAGGCTAGTCATGATTCGTCCATTTAACAACACTTACTTGACAATGAATACTGTACCTCTAGGTATGAGGAAACAAGCTTTTCTGTCCTGCACAGCGAAAACTCGGCCTATCATTTACGTGTTTTGGAGGCTGTGTATCCCAACCTCCACCAGCCTAGACTGTGCAGACAGAAAGAGCACTTCACTCTCACCTTACTATTGTTGAAGGGATTGTGAGTTCTTCTTTTTTCACATTTTATTGTTCTTGTGATTCTTTATGTTTAAACCCCCTTAGAATTTAATTAATTTTTTAATAAAATTTGTTTTTAAGCGAGTTCCAACTTCAGTTTTACAAGTAATGTCTGTGTCCTCTTTATCATTAACAATTCTGCCATTCTGGATATATGCTTAACCCTCGTTGTTATATATCAGGGATGTAACTCGCTTTCTTAAAAAATGAAGTGTAGATATAAGGCTACAGAAATATGTTTATCTATTAGACAGCTGAGAAGAGAATAGACCAACATGTGGGAAAATATGAATCTTTTAAAAATGAAAACCAAAAGAACATGTTTACTTGTTTAAGATTTCTGCGAAAATAAGAAACGAAAAAAAAAATATATAGTGATGAAATGGTAAATAAAAAGCGTAAACAAATTCCTCGGCTGCTTTCACGTCACAAGGTGGACCGCTTAAATTTGGTCGTGAATACCAAACATGGGACGTTGACAAGTGGAAGAAACTCCTGTATTTGATGAGAAAAATTCAATCTAGATTGTCCCGCTGGCTTCCAACGATATTGGCATAAGAAAAACATGCCTCCTAAAATTTTCTCCACACGTCATAATGGTGGAGGGTCCCTAATGGTATGGGGTGCCTTTTCTTACAGAGGAAAGATGGAGCTCTAGGTGGTGCAGGGTCATCAGACAGAGGCTGGTTATTTTAGCATGCTACAAAAAGCATCTTTGATGACGGAAGGCCATCGTTTGTTTGGGGATGGATGGTTATTACAACAGGATAATGCTGCAATCCACGCTGCAAGACAGGCCTTGACCTTTCTACAAGAAAATGGGGTCCATCTCTTGGGACATCGTGCATGCTCACCGAATTTGAACCCAAATTAAAATATTTGAGGATGGATGACAAGAGATGTGTATCGAAATGGCAAACAATATTCAACAAAAAATGAACTTCGTGAAGCCATCTTCAGAAGCTGGAGCAACATCCCTCGCACCTCAATGGAAAGCCTTATTTCTAGCATGTCCGACAGAAGTTTTGAAGCCATCAAAAGCAGTGGAGGTAGAACTCATTATTAAATTGGGTTGTTGAATGTTTTCATTCACTTTTCATACACTTTTTGTCCAATTTCGTAGAATTTTTGTCTCTGGTCATATAATTTCGATCATGTGTAAATCGCCTCATTTTATTAAAATGTAAATGTCTGAAAAAAATGTTTGGAATGTAGCTTTTTGTTTCCATAACCTTTTAGATTGTAGTAGTGGGAACCTTAAGTGGGAGGAGTTTAAAATATATCCGTAAAAAAAAAATATTTTTAAACATTTTTATGTGGTCTTAAAATGTTGATTTTGAGTGTATATATTTCAGTTTGCTGAATGAAATACAGGCAAAATATTTCCAAGAAAAAAATCTGATATTAAAAAGATATATCAAAAGTTAATCTCAGTAGATGAATGAAGCCTAAAGGTGATAACATCTGTCTGACCCGAAGGTAACCCTTTCAGCTCAGTGTAGTCAGATTTAAAATTGGTTTGCCAATCAACTCTAGATGAAACGTGCTTTCAATTAATAGAATTTTGCTAAATCGTGCCAGCTCCTCAACACTGCCAAAAGAATTTAAGCATTGCCATCACAGTGTAGACCATAAGATTAATTCCGCCAAATTTACGAGTAATAAAACCGAGTCAAATAAAAACGAAAAAATAATTCTTAAAATATTTTTTTTAAATATAATTGTGGGTAAAGGAAAAATAAATGCTAATTTTAATGTATACGACTCTGATAAAAATTACATTGGGTTGGGTTGAAAAAAATACTGATCGGTACTTTCGAAAAAAAAAACAACGTTTTTTAAATAAAACGTGATTATAAACGTAAAAATGCTAAACCGAACAAGAACAAGTAAATATTCGGATATTATTATGTTAATGTCGACAGATCAATAACCACTAGATCATGTCATTTTATGAAGGGATTCTCTCAGACGACATAACTTAGACTTTACAGTCGGCAAAGAGTTAGCTTAAGGTTTGACTGAAAAAATAACATTGCAAGTAGGTACCTCCAGTAAATTTTCTACACCTCAAATTAAATTGAAATTTTAAAAATAAATAAGTTATCTTCAAGCTTTAAAATTAGCTTTGATTGAAAGTCAAAAGATTAAATTTAGTAATTCCAATAAACAAAATACATTGGCGTATTTTAAAGTGAAATTATATTGATTGGAATCTAAAAATGTAAAGATTTTTAAAAAAAATTAAAAGTAGCGCCATTTTTTTAATTGATCGACACATTTCAAAACAGTAGCCACATTCCTGTTTTAAAAATCTGGCAAAAATAAAATATACGTCGCTGACACGTTATTGAAGTCAATTTTTAAATATGAACTAACCTTCATCTGATTTCAAACAATTGTGCCTGCTTACTCCCAGTAAAATTCCCTGTAATTTGTTATCAGATTAGGTAGCCCGAGCTTGACAGCTGGCCTCACGTGTTGAAAGATTTGATGACAAGGGGAAGGGGGTCCCGAAGGCGACAAAACATATGAATGTAATTTATTATGTAAGAGAAAACAATCCTTGAATCACGTGACCGTTTAATACTAAATATCACGTACGGGCCCCCGTACAAATAAAATACCGGCAATCAAAATGCAAACAATTAAAATGTTTTTCATTATTTTAAAAATTGACGGGGTCAATTATTTGTATTAAGCTTTTAAATTTTCGATTAGTAATTGTAGGCTTCATGCATTAATTACATAACCTAGCTAGCCCGTTAGAGGAAGAAATTTAACAATAATTTTTAAAGTTTTTATAGATAATTTTTATATATAATTAAAAACATATATTTTCATATATATGAAAAAAAACAATGAACATAACTATTGTAAAAATTAATTAATCATTGATTTTTTTTTCCTTTCAGACTATGATATGCTTAATTTATATTGTTCATAAAAGCAATCAGAAGATTATCCACATAAAATTGCAATAGTTATTGCATTTTTCGAAATTCGGACCTACTTTTTAGAAAGACGGGGACTTTTGATGAAAAAAAAAACAGTGAATCAGCATTCCCCAATGACTCCTGAATTTTTTTATATTAATTTTAGAAGTGGCCCGCGGTAAAATTGTTACACATTTCTGGAATTTAATTGGTGGGGGGTAACATACTTTAAAAAAAAATGCCAATATTTTCTAAACATTATGCAATAAAATTTGATTTCATTCAATTATAAATAAGTCCTGAAGTTTTCATCAAAATCCAACCATTATTGGATTTATGCAAGAATTTCCAAATTAATGTCTTTCACGGCCAAAAAAAGTGCATTACCTAATAATTACGTTTGTTTACTTAATAAAATACCGACACTTTGGATATCGCCCTTACGTAATAAAAAAAAAATTTCTACAACAATTTCGAACGTGTTAGAAATAATTAAAAAAAATTTAAAAATATTTAAAAACGCTCTGTTCTATCCTCTTAATGGTAATATAAACATTTTGCCCATAGAACTTTGTTTTATTTAGTTTGGGATCTTTTCCCTTCTGACTATGCTGTTTTTTCAGCGATTTTGTAGAGGCACCTACATTACAAGTTAATGAAAAATAATAATGCGAAATATCAATAACTGAGCGATTATAGTTCTCTAAAATTTCTTGTCATTTGTAAATCTAGGTAAATATTCTTTGCTGTAACTCCTACACCGTGTTCTGCAATGAATATGCCCAAGCTCGTTAAGAATGTTATTCATTGATTTCTTCTGTATTTGCAGATTGAAAATATATATATAATTATTCCACACCTAGAATGTTGGTAATGCAGGTGAGTGAGAGGGAATGAGAACACTAAGAATAAAAGTATTGGTGACAAACAAAAAGTTACGTGATACCGCAAGATAGAAGATGGCGACTGACGATGCCTTTAAATTTAAAGATGAGAAAACGGCGCGAGGCCACTCTGTTAATACGAAAATGTCTTCAAGTGAGCCCTTTCCACACGACATTTCTTTCAGTATTTGTAGAAGACCGATTTGAGTAAGGCTAATATTCGTCTCCTGACACTGTAGATTTTGTGATTGCATAGAACATCACCATGAAAATCCCTGCAGAAGGACTTCGAAATATTCAGACTCAAAGACAATGCTTCGAAATTCTTATCTCTATCTTGATAAACAAATTCAGTGCTTACCATTAACACCTCAGCTGCAGACCTAGTAAAAGGAAAACCATATATTTTTTCCAAAATTTTGTAGTGTTCAGTAAGATGCTAAACAAATTCGTCATTTATTGTCGCAAATAATTTACCAAAAGTAAGAGACGAATAATGTAATTCACTGAGTAGTCAGAAGTTTACCCAGATTTCTTAAACATACTCAGAGCGGATTCTAACATGCTTTAAGCAAGAAACAGTGGGATATTTATGGAAAAGTTTTAAGATTGTAGCCAGCTTAGAAGCACATTTATTTAGGGTGCCAGAAAAGATCCCTCTACACCCGCTTGCCTTGTGGGTTCCTAATAAAAATGATGACTTTAATTATTGAAGGTGTTAAGCGTGTTTCACTCATTAAATGTATATTCAGAGAAACACAAGGGGCGGCTGTGTAATTTGAAGAGAACATCCAAGCAAATGTCTTATCTATTATAGCAGCAGAGGAAATATTTCAAATTTATTGAAAAGAAGATTCTAATTAATTAATCTGTGGTTGAAAATAAATTCAAATTTCAGAAGTGAAGAGAATCAATATTTAACTATTTTTACATCTCTAATTTCTATGGTTCATTCCAGAATATTAATAATCCAAAATCTCTTGTTCGTTATAAAAAATGAATGAATACGCTCTAGAATGAGAGTCGAGTAAAGAATATTTCTTGCATTTGGATATGTCAGGATGTCTGCGCTTGCTGTCACGAACATTCGTAATTATAGTTTACTTTGCATTCAGGTTGCAAAGATGGTCCAATAACAAAGAGGCGAATTAAATGTGTCTCTCAGACTGCTTCAAACTGTGTATCCCTTAGCTAATGGAAAACGTGACCCAATATCTTTGTACAAACAAGCGAACGAGGAAATTGTGCTTTCAGTCAAAGAAAAGAATATAAAGCCTGTTATTTAACGATTGTCAGAGTTTGATAAAACCCCATTCGATTAATAAGAAATGAGCTATTTCATAATTACAGGCATTTAGAGCCTGAACTTACCTTTTCTCTATTCAGTATGTAAAATAAGATTAGATAGATAGATAGATAGATAGATAGATAGATAGATAGATAGATAGATATAAATAATCAACATAAAACAATTTGGTTATGTATTAGATTGAAAAGTGACTCCAATGAATAGACGTCATCAGAACAATAATATTTTTTCAACAAAATCTGGATGATCGGGATAAAACTTGATTCACAATTAAGCAGAGTGACATTTCATTTTGTCTTAACTGTATCGCTACATAAATTCAAATTTCAAGAATTTTTATACATGTTAATTTACATATAAGTTATTATTTACGTATTTAGCGTAGTATTAATAGTAATTTACTAAGAACAGGAAATAAACTGAGAAAAATCTGCCTTATGTTAAACATAGTGAGTGTAGATAATTATAGCTGAAATACACAAACGTTTGAGTATATTCATAAAAATTTTTCAGGTAAAATTCAGGTCAAAACTATTCTAGTGTATGGAGCATGTTGTGAGCTTTCAATTCAATCTTAACGACGGTTACTAATTTTATTAATAGAGAATTTAGTGGTACTGAGGAACATAGTTTGTGTAAGCTCTTTCCATGGAATTAGCAACAGAACATAGAGATCTGTGAAGTTTCGATTAAGTATCAGTCTTTTAGATGGAAAATATATTATATTTTGGGGGAAAATATTTTGGTTTTGGTATAGCATTACCAGTGATTATGTATGATTAACACACACTAATGCATATAATATGTTCATAATTTATTAATTAACTCTTACTAAAATTATATTTTTTATAAATAGATTAATACATGGACGCTTCTTGTTTAAAAAACGTATTTATATGCATAATCATTCCTAGTAAAAGATGGCACTGGTATAAAATGGTGAATTCTTTATACTTTATTGGTAACGAATGTTACAAAATCCAGGAAATTTTGAATCTTATGCATGTCATTATTTACGACAGTTTTTGAAAGAATATGTGATAATATAATAAAACAATATTAAACATTACTTTATGAAATTAGATCTGCCATTAAGAAAAACAAGTTGGCCAGAGTTTGCTCATACCTAATTTAAATCATTATTCCAATTTAAAAGAGCTGATGTCTCCTTGTACGGAAATGTCCAGAACTTACTGACATAAACGTACCACTGAAAATTCAAGTAAAATTGCAATCATATTTTCTTTTCGTTACTTCTTCTTTATATTTGAGTGGTTTCGTCATATGCCCTTGATTCAGCGAAGGAAATATTACTGAAGTTATCGTCTTTAATTGTTTGGACACATTTTTGGAAGTGATTTCTTTTTCAGAATTAGATATTTAATCAGAAATACGTATTATATGATACGACTAATAGTGATGAACAAGATTACCTATAACTGTTTAGCAGCAAAATATATAGATATGATCAAAAGATTAAAATACTTGGACATACAATATTCTATGTAAACGATTAAATATTGTTCCTCATGCAGTCATATATAAAAATTTCTATTCAGTATACAAATATATTAATTCAAACATACAAACACGCTAATTAATTTATTTATTTCTAATCTGATATTCTAATTAACGTAAATTTTACATTTAGTGTTTGAAGTTGACAAAACGTTCTTTTAAATTTAAACAAACATCGCTAAGAATATGTGCTCTTTGGCAGGAACTGAATAACACCCCACTCCAAATTTGGTAAAACCAAACTTCTGTCAAACGTGCTATAGATGGTTTGAGCACGGAGATTCATAACATTGCAACGTTCTTGTTACTCTTACATGTTATGCAAATTTATTTGTTTAATCATTTTCGAAGGCAAATATACGATAACTTTTCTTATCCTATGAGTAAGCAAAACCATTTTTTATGTTTAAATGCTTTTGTATTAACGTATTTAAATAAAGAGACTAGTATATATAGAGAGAACTTAGATGGATAGGAGCAAAAATGGCTAGTTTCACAGAAGGCACGCAGAAATTTTCTATGATTACTTCTAATCACTTTGATATGCGTAACTCTAAAATGGCATCGTCGATAGGATCCCTGATTTCCCTAGAAGACACAGAACACATACAATCATGAGTTAGAACTTTTGTGTCATTTGCAAGAGTAAAGAAATTAAAAAACTCAGAGAATGATTGAAGAGAAAACTAGATAATCTATATATTTCTTGCTACAGTGGGATGTGAATCTATGATGAAAATGTCGACAATATGTTATCCGAGTGAGTTAGAAGAAATGACGTTTGAGCAAATAGTGAAAGTCGTAAAAATATCTTAAGACCAAAAACGAGATTGGTAATAGCGAATACAATCAAGATTTTGGAAACAAGACAAGCATCACATGATTCAATTATGCAATACTTATGTTTGATAGAAAGAAACGAGTAAACTATTGTGAATTTTTAAGAAAATGAGAGAATTTGAAATTACTAAAGTATTTGAATTCTTTTTTTAGATTAATTGAATATTTCTAAGTCCAACACCAAAAATGCAAAATAGTTGCAGATTAACAGAATGCTTTGGGAAGCGAGCGTCAAGTTTTTGTAACAATTACATTTAATTAGAGAATTTAAACAACCAAAAGAAGAATTCGAAGCAGAGTGGACAAACATTACCAAATCCATAAGTATATATGAATATTGTGGAAAAAGTATTCTGAGTGATAAATATAAATGTCCTGCTTTAGGAAAAATACACTGAAATTTCAAATATGATTTTCAAAATGTATGCAAATAGGAAATGAAAATAAAAATATTAAAAACTGTTCAAACATCCTAAGAAGAAGAGATTGAAGAATTTACATAATGTACACAAAAAACGTAGATAAAAATAAGGATAAACGGATACATATTTGACATGTATGTTGATAAGGGCAGTGAAATTAAGTTCATAATACAATATTTCAGGATAAAATAAGGACAACCGAAATTAAGAAAAAGCAGCCTATAACTAAAACATTTTGATGGAAAGACCATAAAAATAATGGGCACATTTCAATAAATGTTTGAAACCTACAAGCATTCTAAAATAATTCCCATAACAGTTGTAGCATGGAAATATGTTAGCAGATTATTTGTGATTGATGTAATAAAACTACACACATCAAGAATAAACAATTCAGTGGATGCTGAAAGAAACGCAGAAGGATAGTTTAAAATCTATAAAACACGCGATCAGCTAAAAGATTACTATCACCAAAAATATTTAGAATCAAGTTAAGTCCCAGTTCAAATATATTTCTTTGGTAGTAACAAAATTAAACGAAATTATACAACAAAAGCTACTAGAAATAATAATTCACGGTGTCATTAGCTGGGCTTCAGCGACACAAGCGATAGAGAAAAGTGATGGAGATTTAAGGATACGTGGTGATTATAATATATTTATAATCAATAGATATGTTCAGAATCGTTTTCGATGCCAAATATCAAAACTGTAAACCACGAGTTAGCAAAAATAGATTACTTTTAAGAAAACTGATCTCACGTCAGTATAAAATCAAACAGAAATTAATGGATCCCAGGAAATAACCAATCTTCTTTGTGGATGATCAAATTTTATATTAAATATATAAAAGGTTGCAGCGACATAATAGAACTACTTGCAAAATTGAGCAAAATCAACAAATTAGATTAGACACTAAAGGAAACAATCGCTTTTGAAAAAGTAAAAATATACTGATGAGCAAACCAATAATAAAAGTTTTTTAATGCCAAGAAAAGAATAACGTCAACCACTGAATCATGTGAAAAGGCAATTGCTGCTTTTTTTCAGAAATATACCCAATCATGTATATATCTAGAAGGTTGAAGTCAGCAGAAACTAACATCACGATTATCGAAAAAGAAGCTCTAGCACTAGTATGGTGCATTGAGAAAGTACGAAATATTTTGATAGGACAAATATTCTTATCAAAATAAAAGTACATACCATTAGATGATTTATTTAACCTTTTGAAAAAAATCATCAAAGCCATATCGTCAAGGATTTTAAGACGAGCAATAAAAACAATGGGATTCAATTTTGACATAGTATACATAAATGATAATACTAATTCTCATATAGACGCTTTATCAAAATAGCAGTAGAGAACAAAACTTAAGACAAGAAAATGCTGAAGATAATAATACACTGGGTGGAAACAAACGTTTTCTCTAAATAATCTCCAAAAGAAACAAACATGACCTAGTATTAAGCAGAATAGTAGAGAGAATAAAGAGTAATATATGGAACCGAGGTCCGATGATAGAGTGTCACTATGAGTAAGCAAAGCAGAAACTAAACTTAGAAAATAGCATTATACGCAACAGAATGCACACGTAGCTCTACAAATACTGAGAAAGAACATGTTAAAATTACTACATGATGACGGACATTGTGGTATAACAGCAAGAAAATGAAGATTAAAGTTGTAAGTGTGCTTACTAGGATATTCAATTCTTGTACAAGAAATACGTAAAGAGATGTACAAAATATGCGGAAAAAACTCAAGCAAGCAACATTCTTTCATGGTCGGGTTTCAAACATGGGTTAAAGCAATCGGCGTCTAACCGTACTGATGAGCTAGTGATGAGTCAGATCTGTCTGCAGATGACTAATATATATATATATATATATATATATATATATATATATGTGTGTGTGTGTGTGTGTGTGTGTGTGTGTGTGTGTGTGTGTGTGTGTGTGTGTGTGTGTGTGTGTGTGTGTGTGAATCAGAAGCAGGCGCACATTTAGTTTGACGAATAAACATTATGTATAAATATCTAAAGATTTCAAGTTAAATGCAAATATTATATGAATATTTATAATAGTTAATTCATAAAAGTTATAACATATATTAAACGCTCTTGTGAAGTATAAGTGTAACATTTAAGAAGATTGCTGTTGTCTTACTAAAAATATTTTTCTTTCATCGCGAAAAATGTCTTGAATATATAGGTTCGCTTTGTATAAAAATATGCTACAATAAATCGTCTGTCTATTTCACAAGAGACAATTTTAAGTGAAGTTTTCAATTTCTGCATATACGATTTTCTGCATGATTCCCAAGGTAATTATTCGAAATTCAGGCGTTAATATTTCGGATCTTACTAAAAAAAATAACAGTATTCACTGGCCGGACAAGTTTATGCCAGATAATTTTTCTTAACTCTGCATCACTAGATACATATTTTTGTTATTCTTCTTAATATTTTATATTATTTTCTATTTGCTTTATGCACTCTTGTCTCTTTTAGTCAATAATTTTATCTCTTTTTTGTAAGGTTCTCTACATTTTATAGTCCTACTTTTCATGTATTTTATTATTATTTATTCATTCCTTATTTGATTCTTTTCTTTTCTTCTTTCTGTCTTTATTTTATAAAATATTCACATATTCCTCTTCTACACCATTTTCCTCTTTTTTGTAAAATTTATCCAGTTTAACTCATTTATTTTCTTTCTACCTAGCTTCGTTTTTTGTTTGCATTTTCCTAATGTTTACTTATCCATATCATTTTTTCTATTTAATTTTCAGTTTTTGTTTGCAGTTGTCTCAGTGCTATTATTCTTCGTTTTGTAAATAATCTATAGGCACTGAACTATCTGTAGTGTTTTTTATGAAATTTTGAAGAATGAGACTATTAGTTGTGTAACATGCAAGATGCTCTTTGGAACAATATAACATATAAAATGACAAACCATCTAAAAATGTGCTAGGAATAGCAAAAATGGTAGCGTGGCTTAAGTGTTTTAGTATTATTAATCCTTGAAGTCACGAATAAAAGAATATAGGACATATTTAATCATAAAACGCATAATTAATCGTCTAATATGATAGAAACCAATTTGACGACGTTGAAATCTACAGCAAAATCGGGTATCAGTATTGCGCCCTGGAAGTGTATGCAATCAATGCTTAACGTGGTAATGTAAGATGACAGATTTATATATATATATATATATATATATATATATATATATATATATATATATCAACCACGCTTTTGTTTTCAAATAAATGTTAATTTTCATCATTTCCTTTTTTAGCCGCACAGGTACTCTCCATGTCCTTCACAGAAATATTATTTGGATTTCGTAGGCTATGCATACGATAGTTCAATTCAGTGTAACACCACGACCAGCCTTGGTGATACACATGTCTTACTTTATAAAAATGGTAATTAAATGACGATTGCGTGTACAACGCCTTGTCAATGTCAACACCCAGAAGAGACACACTTTTTATACTTAAACGCATTCATCAAACAACATTCTTATTTTCAAGCGCACTATCCTTGATATTCCTGAAATTTAGCCATATTTACAACAGAAGTTAAAATATATATTTATCAGAATTACAGGATATGTTGGATAGATTATCTTTTCTAAATTACACAAAAATAATAGTACTAACATCTCATTTTAAACAAGTATTTTTACCAGAATTACAAAAACTTCATTTAAATTCAATAAAATTGCTATTAACTTCTACGACGTCCTTCGTAATATTTCAGAATCTCCTGCAACGCTTTTCTACAATTTCCTCTTTTAAATTTTTATATGTGGCTATATTACTTGCGTTCAGTTACTCTTTGAAGTTAGAAAAGGATTTGATGTTTCTCACTCAACAACGACCCACAAAAATCAAAAGTTGAGGTCTGCGTGTTTAAGGGGAAATATTTAGGGGTAATATGATCGTAGTAGTTGTGTGACTACAAGACCGTGTATCCCTGCTTGTGTGAAAGGATGAAAAAATCCTCTCCAGATTTATGGCCTTCTAGCAGATATTCTCTTTACCCGCGTCAACACTACCGCCTCAAGGCACATGATATACCTGGCCGCGCTGCTTCTGAGACATTGTGAGAAGACTAATGAGAGCATAACTTCACCATCACTGCTGATCATTCCAAACATCTTTGCAATCATCATTAGACTCATTAAACTTTTCCAGTCCTCTACAATGAACTCATTTTGAAACCGTACTCTCTGGAAACCGTACTCTCATTTTGAAACCGTACTCTCTGGAAACCGTACTCTCTGGAAAACTCGTATTGGACATTCCTGTGCGAATTCCAAGCTGTAAGCTTGTTCTTCAAAATTTTTGGCTAAGTGAATTGCATCATGGTAAATCTTTTCTCACAGACTGTGACCAACTGACAATGCCAAGACGTACGGCAAGTTGTACGGCTTGGCATTGTCGCCGTAGACTCCAACATGAATAAGTTAGAATGTTTGTGTGTTAACCAAATTCAGTGCAGTGTTTTCGAAAATATTTGGATTAGACAAATGATGATTACAGTGTTGGGGCTCATTCTAAGTTATAATTACGTTATACCTCCTTTCATCATCCCATTTCATAAACACGTTCACGAACTTCACCTGTCTTGAAGATTTAGTGATGCTCATGATCATTTCTGTGTCTGCTAGGAGAACCTATATCTGGTAACAGGACTCTGCACCATGCTACAAATGCAGGAATACTAAAGCATGAATATCAGGCTTTTTCTACTAACCAAATATCGCTTAAATTTGGCCACCTACCTCCTCAGTCTTGATTATTACTATTATGTGACGCAGTTGAGCTTCTGATAAAACAACTCGTAATAACAAATTTGAACTGAACGCAGAAATTATGGAAATATTCTCCATTTTGTAAAAGATATAGAAAGTATTTGTTATTGCTTCTACTACGAGACTATATATCAGGTAAAACATGTCTTAACAAATCACATTTTCATAAAAAATATTTTGAAATTGTCAGAAAACTTGATTCACAATTTAATAGGAGTAAACATTTTTCGAAATTCGTTCCACAAAGCGAGTTGGAGTAAAGAATACATAGGAAAAAGAACGCGAATAGTTAAATTGTGCTGTTCATGAAATAAAATTAGGAAGAAAAAATGCCTAGAAAAGGTTGTGATATCTAATTTTATGAGAGAATTCACTTGAATAAAGTAGAAGAGAAAATGG